>JASCZW010004306.1:0-107439 GCA_034211315.2 Aedes japonicus | reverse complement strand
GAAACGAGAGAAATCGTACTCTGCAGACTGGAGACAGGGTTGCGAAGGTCACCTTCATTTCATATATATGTATATATATATATATATATATATATATATATATATATATATATATATATATGTATATATATATACATATATATATATATATATATATATATATATATATATATATATATATATATATATATATATATATATATATATATATATATATATATATATATATATATATATATATATATATATATATATATATATTGATGCAAATTCGAAATATTGCTCTGTAGCCTAATCGACGCAAATTTGGGTCCCGATTGTCCCCAAAAGTTTGACCACATTTTGGTTTCAATTTGGCTTTGCACACGCTATTAAGTTGTATGGGAATTAGTATGAAGAATCATCAAACTTACATATCCAGATCCTAACATATTCCATATTATGTCCTTAAACCAAATCTTATTAAAGATTTATATAGTGTAAGTTGCAAAACTATCAAAATGCCGAAAAGATACCTTACATGTAAATTTCATACAAAAATAATTATTCAACAAATAAAATATTATATCTCTTAATATAATATAAAATATAATTAAAATATAAAAATAATAAATATATACAATATTTAATATATATAAGTTATCGAACGATTCCTGAGCCATACCTGGCAACAACGACTTAACACCCGAACCTCAATTACACTTCACATTCTAAGTTCATCGACATTGTCAGCTCAGCATACCACAACTCCGTAGTTCAATCGGTCACGGTAACAATCGACCGATTTACCAACATGAAACACCACATCATCAAATATGGTGCAACGACTGGATATTGCAACATCAACACCACCGGCTGGAGGCAACGACACCGTCGGAACCATTGCCGTACGTTCGACACACATTCCTAAGAGATCAGCACTTTTGCCTGTGCCGAAGTCCAGCTATCGATCGAGTACATCGAGAACCATCGACGACGAACCGGAACGTCAGCGAAATTATCAGCCATACGCCTCATTAGGGCAACTCAGCTTAGGTTTTAATACTTTTGAATAAATCAGTCTTTATCCATTAGTTAATTGAATCAGTTGTCTTTTTTTAAAAACGTCTTCGAGAGCCCTCGACGTTTAACTTATATATATATATATATATATATATATATATATATATATATATATATATATATATATATATATATATATATATATATATATATATATATATATATATATATATATATATATATATATATATATATATATATATATATATATATATATATATATATATACAGCAATTCCATGAAAAAAGTTATACGATCTCTCAGAATTTTATAATATTCGGTAGGATTATTCAACATCGGAAAATATTAGACCCGTATTTTTTTTTATTTCGTTATTAGACTGGACCTTTCTGCGTTAGACTGGTCTAAAAATCGTGATTTTTCAAAATCTTCAATTTTCAAAATTTATAACTCCTAAACCGTTTAACCGATTTTAGTCACTTTTTTGGCCATTGTATTGGTATTTTTTGAATTTCAAGCAAAAATACGAAACCTTTGAATATATGCAATTTTTGTATGAAAAAAATACAAAACAAATAGTTTTTCTGAATTTGACTGCGAGGGGCCTCAACGACTCCTTGTTTTTAGTAATTTTTAAATGAAAGAGCATTCAATTTTACATAACATATCAAAAATTGGAGATGTTCTGCGTGTCGTTTTGGAGATACAATTTTTTAAATAATAAATCATTACTCTTCATTTTATACATCACCCGCCTGCGTAGAAACGATGAAGATGCATGGTAGATTACCATGCGTCTCCATCCAATCAAACCTATGACTAATGAAATCTATGAGTTACTAGCAAACTTAGTATAACATTCGAATCAGTCTTTAAGGCTTTCCGTTAACCACACAGACCAATTCGCTATTTTTTGACGATTACCTTTTCAAATAAATAAGGCTTCAAAATTTCAAATATTTTTGCTTTAGTGTAAGTTCCAAGAAAAAAACACTTTAAAGCCGCGCGACATGATGAACATGTTAAAAAATAAGAAAAACACTTTATACATTTATTTTTATTTATTAAGTTTTTTCATAACAATTTTATGCATTTTTCTTCCGTTAGAAAATGAATTTTGTTTCACAATAATATACTCTTCGTTTTGAGGCTTAAAACTATGGAATGACTGAGTCCCTGAAATTTGCTTCACACGTGTGTAACGATTTTTTAATTTTTTCCATTTTATTATAGTCGGATTCCGAAAAAAATTGATAGTGTATTTTCGAGTCTGGCTTAGAAATAGCCCATGAATAAAGTTCTTCGGCCGTTGTTATGTGATGATCTTGCAAACTGGCTTTCGCAGCATTTCGTTCAATACGCCTCCCAAAGCATCACAAGGGCCCTTTCCATGACAAGTAGCGAAAAAATTCCACTCGGCATCTATGCCAAAATCTTTTTGCATGTTGCACAAATTAAAGCGGTCATTTTATTTTTGTATTGGCTTCCAGATCCATCTGAGAAGAAATAAATTTTCTCTAAACCTGATAACTTACTTTTTATGAACGCTATGCATTGAGTCAAAAAAGACGCACTTGCGACATGATTATGTTTAGTGAAATCAGCAATTGCAATAAAACTGGTAAACTTCAAATCATTTGATTCTTCATCTTTAAAATAAATAGCACAAGGGTGAATAGTACATTGAGCGTTTGCCCAATGAAAGCCTTGAACTGCATCCTGCACAACGAATGAATAATTCTCCGAAAAATCACAGATTATGATACACTCGAGTAGCTTTTAAATTGTTTTTCACGTGTTTTAAATAGTTTGCCTGTCGCTCAGCTGTAATAGTTATGTGGCAATAAATTGAGTAATTTTTCTAAAAAGTATCAATAAATTCTCGTGTGTCCATTTCAACTAAGTCCAAACTGCATCTTTCTGCTTGACGCCATTGTTTAAATTGTAATGATTCAACGTGACCGTTATAAGAATGGTCATAAGTTCTACTGCCAAAATTTGCATTCCCGGACAATTTTTCGCAACATTGCTGCCAGCAATGCTCATTTGGATTTTGACAAATTATTTTTGAAAACATATCATGGTAGGACTGAACACCATCTGAAGTAATTGTTTACTTTGGAGTGTTTTAAAATCAATTTAACGTTTTGGTGGTAAATGCAAACGCACACCGTATGCGTGCCACTTGTTCCTGCCAAAATGCAGTGTTTTGGACGTTACTGGCGAACATCGAAAATCCAATCTTAATATCAGGATGAGTATTTTTAAATATGGAGTACGCCTCTTGCAAATTGCATAAAACTTACCTTCTTTGTATGTAGATCCTACCATCTTCATTGTTGGATATCAAATAATCCCTTTTCCCGGCACACACGACTTATATCGTCGCTATTATAAAATTACGAACACGCATTAGCGTTTCTCTAACGAAGCTCTACTAATCCTCTTTTAGGCACTGACATTATTCCCTCCTGTTGTTGTAATACTTTCACTTGGTTGGCCATATATTGGGAAACATCAAACTCTTGCATAATCCTATATGTAGACCAACTTTTGGGCAGTGTGGTTAAAATCCTATACCGCTCATTGCTATCTTTTGTTTCCTTAAATTTATCCTTAAGCTGTGTTAGCATTTCATTATCGTCAGACAAAAACGTGTTATTGGTGGTACTGATCGATTCATAGCTGGTTGTTTCCAATGAGCCTGTAAATAAATATAACAAATTATTGATTAAAAATTGATTGATTGGAAATCATGCAAATAATTTCTATTTTATTATTTACTTTGGTAGGGAAAAGGAACAATGCCGGACGGTCCTGCAAGGGCAATCGTTTCGTGACTGGTTGCTTCGCACGATTCTAAAAGAATGTAAAAATAAAAATGTTCCAGTAACAATTGCAAGAGAAGAATTCAAATTAAAACAGAATTATATGAACTTTTATATAACATACCTGTAGTGCCTATACTGGATGGTCCTGTAATGGGTTCTTCGGTCATGGTATCAATATGCTTATACAATTTCTTGTAGCAACTTTGACAAATGAAAGAGCTACTCTCATCAATTTTAACCTTTTTTTTCCACAGCATGGTCGTACAATTTTGCGTTGATTTTTCTGGAACACGAACTCAACACCCAAACACTACAAATTGAACACTTACGTTTCATTTTACGATATTCTTTGATATAACTGTTCTGATATGATACTTTGTTTTCAACTGGTAACTTCTTACATAAATTTCCGTGTTTTATATGATGTTTATATTGTACCTACGATCAAGTGAAGTGAACTGCAGCCTAGACTACAATAGGTATTGAATTGTTTCTCGGCTGTAGCGATCAGAGTCTATTTGCAGACGGGAGCGAGTAGAGCGGAATTTCTAAAGCGAGAAAGCAACAGAATAACAGATAACGCAAGCGAGCGACGAGTATGAAATGAAAGAGATGTTGTTCACTCTGCTAGCTTCTCCGCTTTAGAAATTCCACTCTACTCCATCCGTCAGCGAGTAGACCTGATCGCTACAGCCGAGAAACAATTCAATTCAATCTCACAGGTCGATAAACATTCTACATCTACAGTAGGTAGTCAATACGTATCAACGGTTCTTCTTTTAAATAATAATACCAATGCCCCTCTGTGTAACGAAAAGAATGTTAGGTAATCAAATTGTCAATATCTACCTAAAGTCTCATTAGTCTTAGTTGCTATAATATTATATAATTATGTCAAGTAAATATTATTTATTATATAATATTTACTTGACATTCTGTGACCTACTCATAGATTTCATTAGTCATAGGTTTGATTGGATGGAGACGCATGGTAATCTACCATGCATCTTCATCGTTTCTACAGGCGGGTGATGCATAAAATGAAGAGTAATGATTTATTATTTAAAAAATTGTATCTCCAAAATGACACGCAGAACATCTCCAATTTTTTGATATGTTATGTAAAATTGAATGCTCTTTCATGTAAAAATACTAAAACAAGGAGTCGTTGAGGCCCCTCGCAGTCAAATTCAAGAAAAACTATTTGTTTTGTATTTTTTTCATACAAAAATTGCTATATTCAAAGGTTTCGTATTTTTGCTTGGAAATTCAAAAAAATACCAATACAATGGCCAAAAATTACTAAAATCGGTTAAACGGTTTAGGAGTTATAAATTTTTGAAAATTGAAGATTTTGAAAAATCACGATTTTTTGGACCAGTCTAACGCAGAAAGGTCCAGTCTAATAACGAAATAAAAAAATACGGGTCTAATATTTTTCGATGTTGAACAAACCTACCGAATATTATAAAATTCTGAGAGATCGTATAACTTTTTTTCATGGAATTGCTGATATATATATATAAATATATATATATATATATATATATATATATATATATATATATATATATATATATATATATATATATATATATATATATATATATATATATATATATATATATCATATATATAAAACTAACTTAATATATCAAATGAAGGGATACAATTTAAAAATATTGTAATAATTATAATAATTATAGTAACTATTATCGGATGTCCATATGTGTCAACGAAAATGGTATTGAATTGTGAAATAAATACTAAGTTTCAGTTAAAAGTTTGTTGTAGATAAACAATATTTAAAAACATTATTACTTCAACAGTTCTTCAATAGTGATAAGTGTAAAATATATTCATGAACGTTTAATTTACACGTGAAAACGTATCTAGCCACGTGACTCGTTAATAAAAATTAATAAATCTTTGGTGCGGTCAGAAGTCGTTTCATTTTATAAGATCATTGCATGGATTGTATCAACCTCAATTTTGTGACAGTTCAGGAGCTTGTTTACAAAGTGTTGGAATCTAAACTGAAGAAGAAAAAATTTGCTTTGTCGTTTTCAAATTCGTTTGGTGATTTCTTCATTTTCCGATTTTTTCATGGTGAAAATTATTGCACTGGTGAATGTTTTCCGGTTATTTTACTTCAATGGTTAAAACAATTAGAGGTGGGTTATATCTAGGATGTAACCGCAAGTTTCACGTAGGACGTAGGTGTATCATCTAATGGTATCATCTAATTTATGCATATCCTAATACGAATTAGTGGTTTGTATTGGAAGGTTTTTTATTATTTTACTTTGACCCGTCGCTGATTATGATTTTCGCTTATGTGGCCCTCTTATGTCTGGGCTATGTTATTAAACTTTTCTGTGTTATTCAACTCATTCTGACACGATACGGTTAACGTTAAGCTGCTCTCCAGGATAGCCTCTTAGGCCCTATGCTATTCAACATCTTCACGTCAGATATTTCTCCCCTGCCCGGTAGTAGTATTTGTCACTTCCATCATCTACAAAGGTCGAGCGATTCGTGCTATAACTAGAAAATTCCAGGAGAGCCTCAATTTTCTTTTCAAATATTTCAATAACTGGAAGATCTGCATCAATGCAGCTAAAACCCAGACGATTCCGTTTTCGCACTCGAAATAACCGCGACTCCGACAGGAGATGTAAAAGTCCACTTCTGTAACACACCGATTAATTGGTCCGGAGAATTAGTATTACCTGGTCTTACCCTAGATAGCAAGTTGTTTTTCAGATGACATGTTCACAAATTTTCAAATATACGTCAAATATTTTCCGCGTATATCTCGTCATTGACTCGCCTAATCAATCCACCACGATCATTTCAAAGAGAAAGCGTTCACCTATCCGAAGGAATTGGAGACTTACATGGGTAGTGTTTGTGCCACGAGAGATGTACGGAAGAAGCCATTGTTTACGTTTGTCAATTAGGTCCTAATGAAAAAGCTTTATCGAAATAAGTAATAAGGGCCATTTAGTTGAGAAAGTTTCCGCACCTTTCAACCAGCGATTTCAGAAAATTGGTTCATTCATTTCCACTTTGTTTGAGAAATTGCGAAACACCAGTGTTGTCAATTTATCACGGGGGAAAAAATAAAAAATAAATCTTAAAATCTCTCTATACTTAAATAAGCCATGAAATAAAATTGCTATCAAATCACCGACAAACCGACATGAATGACAATAGCAAATGGTTTAAAATTTCTGTTCAAATTATATAGCTGACATCTATCTTCGTGTTCGCTGAAAACGTTTATTGAAGACACGAACACGCTTGGAAACTTGATGAGAAGGTTCATGTCTGAGCATTTCTGGACGCATGTATTTGATGTAGATAAAATGATCAAAAGGTTTTGACAGATGAGATCGCTGCACATTTGAATCGGTCGTTATGGATTCTTAATCAATAATTAAGATTGAGTTTCATGTCGGTTTGTCGGTGATCCAATGGCAACTTTAAAAAGCAAATAAGCTGTGTAATGTACCGGTTTTTTTCCGTTCCAAATGGCAAATGCAAAAAATGGGTCTGCAAATGCAAGTTGCAAGATCGAAAAATCTTCATTCTTTTTCGCCATACACGCTAAGCTCAGCGCCCATAATCGCTTAAAAGTTCTCATAGTTGACTTTAAACATGTATAAGTAAATTTGTATGGGAAAAAATACTCAAATATAGATAAGTAGTAACGTACTCGTTAATGGGTATGTGAACTTTTCGTGATCAAAGGTATTCTTCACCCATATTTAGGTAAACTGATCTTAACGTGTACGCCAAATGAATGCTGCAATCGATATTCTTTATCAGTCGCCTCCTACATGTGACTGCCGGCAGCCGGTTTTTGTTTTTTTGCAAGTGAATGAATGCTTGCTTAAATTTGCCGAAATTGCCACTATGTAGCACTACGTGTAATGGTGGCAAACGGCACCTACACTTGACTCCTACGTTGGCACTATTGCATGCACAAAGCCCTTGCGCGCGCGTCGTACAGCAAGTATCTAGGATACTGGAACGCTGGCGGCGCTGCTCAGCATCAATATATGACCTGAGACCTCCTACAAACGATAGGTTTACATAATCTATATAAATAAAAATGAGTTGGGGTTTCCTTTGTCACGATTTAACTCGCGAACGGAAGGACCGTTTGGCAAGATTTTTGCTTTGTTGGATTCGTCTTAAACACCGGAAGGTTCTTATGATGGTTTGAAACCCCTCTCTTCTCTTAAAAGGAGGGCTCCCATATAAGTGAAGCACAAATTTCTGCATAACTCGAGAACTGATCAAGCAAAGGAACCCAAATTTAGCATGCGGAAGTTTTTGGAGGCAAGCAATGTTTTTACGGTAGTCAGAGACCCCTCCGGTAGTCAGAGAGCCTCCCTTCTCTAGAAAGGGAGGCTCTCGTACAAATGAAACAGAAGTTTTTGCATATCTCAAGAACTAATCAAGCAAAACGAACCCAATTTGGCATGTGGGGTTTTCTGGAGGAGAAAAATGTTTTTATGGTGGTTTGAGACCCCTCCCCTCTCCTAGAAGGGGTGCTGTCATACAAATGAAACTGTAATTTCTTCATAACTCTAGATCTAATAAAGCAAATGGAACCAAATTTGGCATGCGGGGATTTTAAAGGCAATAAATCGAGACCCCTCATATCTCTCTCTGTTAGGTTGGGGGGCGGTGCTCCCATACAAATGGAACAAAAGCTTCTACATAACTCGAGAGCTAATCAAGTAAATGGAGCCACATTTGGCCGGTAGATGTTTTTGAAGGTAATAAATGTTTCTAAGGTAAATCGAGACCCCTCCGCCCTCTGTAAGAGGGGGGCTCTCATACAAATGAAGTACAAATTTGTGCATAACTCGAGAACTAATCAAGCATATGGAACCCAATTTGGCATGTGGAGGTTTTTGAGGAGATAAATGTTTCTCTGGAAGTTTGAGACTCTTCCGCCATCTGAAAGGGGGGGGGGGAGAACCCCCCTTTCCATAAAAATGAAACACACATTTCTGAATAACTCGAGAACTTATCAGGTTAATGGAACCAAATTTGGCATGTGAAAGTTTTCGAAGGCAATAAATATTTCTAAGAGGGCTCATATACAGATGAAAAACAAATTTCTGAATAACTCGAGAACTTATTAAGTTAATGGAACCAAATTTGGCATGTGGAGGTTTTTGAAGGCAGGAAATGTTTCAATTGTGGTTTGAAACTCCTCCGCTCACTGCAAGAGGGGTCTCTTATACAAATAAAACACGCATTTCAGCATAACTCGAGAACAAATCAAGCAAATGGAACCAAATTTGGCATGTGGAGGTTTTTGGAGGGTAGATTTCTATATACATAAAAATGAATTTCTGTCTGTCTGTCTGCCTGTCAGACCCTTATAGAGTCGGAAATTTCTGAACCGATCAACGTGAAAATTTATATGAAGGGGTTTTTGGGGCTGGGAAAGGTTCTTATGATTCTAGAAATTAGAAGAAAAATTAGTATCTTCCATTTAATTCCAACTACCTTTGCTTATTTTCGACAGATACGCGTATTTCGTCTACAATGTGCAGACTTCTTCAGTGTCTCGTACTAATAACTCGAGTTATTAGTACGAGACACTGAAGAAGTCTGCACATTGTAGACGAAATACGCGTATCTGTCGAAGATAAGCAAAGGTAGTTGGAATTAAATGGAAGATACTATTTTTTCTTCTAATTTCCAGTTACAGGTATTCCACTAAACAGCTCAAACCCTCCAGGATTCTTATGATTGTTTGAGACCCCTACGCTCTCAGGAAGGGGGGCTCTGATACATATGAGAAACAAATTTCTTCATAACTCGAGAACTAATCAAGCAAATCGAATCAAATTTGGCATGTGGGGGATTTTGAAGGCAAGAATGTTTCTATGGTGGTTCAAGACCCCTCCCCTTTTTGAAAGGGTGGGGGTTTAAACAAATGAAACTCAAATTTTTATTATAGTCGAAGAGCCCCGTGTGATGGTTCGAGAACTCATCAAGCAAATGGAACCAAATTTGGCATGTGAGGGGTTTTGAAGGCAATCATTGTATGGTGGTTTGAGAAACCACCCCCTCTGGAAGGGAGGGCTCCCATACAAATGAAACACAAATTTCTACCAAAAATGAGAATTATCCAGGATACTTAAACACAAAACGTGTATTTCTCGGGTAAGATGCATGTTTTGATAGAAGTTTGAACCCCTGCTTATTCAAGAAAAAAAACTCATTCCGATAAAAAACCATACAAGTTCCAGTAACATTAAATTTTCCTTCATTTAGTTGCAAGCGTAGCAGCGCACGCACCGGGTTCAGCTAGTAAATATATAAAAATAACTTAACAAATCAAATAAACAGATGAAATTTAAAATTATTATAATTATAATAATTATAGTAATTATCATCTGATGTCTGTATGTTTCCAAGAAAATGGTATGGAAATATGACATTAATACTAAATTTCAGTTAAATTTTTTTTGTAAATAAACAATATTTAAAACCATTATTACTTCAATAGTTCTGCAATAGTAATAAGCGTAAAATATATCATGAACGTTTAGATAACACGTAAAAACGTATCTAGCGCCGTGACGCTTATATTCACCCTTGATATTATATTCTTCTAATAAAAATAAATTAAAAACAAAATCTTTGATGTGGTCAGAACTCAATTCATTTTGTAAGATCATTGCACGGATTTTGGTAACCTTTGCATTATAAAATTTAATTAGTCGTCCGGAAAAGCACGGTATTGATACGCGTTAGAATTAAACTTCTCCGGATTACTAGGACACACTAGACCAGCTTATCAATGTCCTCATCGCTGTGAATGAGCCACAACAAGATACTAGGTATGATACTTAAAATCGACTTAGTTGTCTCAAGCATCGTTGAACCATTGAAGTGAGATAGGGATACCTGCACATTCCTGTCTAACTTTAGCTTCCATACCACTACTAGGCTGATTGTTACGGGTGGGCAAAGCCTTTGGAACCACTAGTGTCGAACACTGAATTCAGTTCAGTCTCGCTTTATACTAGCGTTGAAAAACATAGCCAAGAAAGAAGAGAGCCACGAAAATGCAGCACGAAGCAAATTCCACAAGAAGGGCGGGCCACAATTATAAAATCCGGCAACATATTTTATGAGTATCAATCATGAAATGGAACTTTTGTTTTGTTTATTTATTTTCCATCGGCCTATTTCCTCACATGTGACAATCACCGCCGGTAGGGAGACGACTCCACCACCTGGACCCTACCTAACGACTCATGACTATGAGCCGGGACCAACAGCTTTACTTCCCTTCCGAAGGAAGATGTGACCAGATTTTTTCGGATTGAACCCAGACCCACTGGGGTGCCAGTAGCAGTCAAGCTTACCACTACACCACCGACGCCGGTCCGAAATGGAACTTAATGAAATAAAAAAACTAAGAAAATTTAAACCATTTACTACCCGTTTCTAAGGATCCGGAAATGGAAAACTATATTTCCTACCTTACCACATGCATATTTGTATGGAAGCAAAAGTAGGTCATTTTAAGTAAACAATTGAGCTCCTCATATTAATAGCCTTCAATTAAAATTATAGTGCAAAAAAAATTTCTGATCTAATGGTTTATAAATGAAGTCATTCTGTGTACAGTTAAACGTGAGTTATATGCGTTCAAAAACCTTACACTTTAGCGTAACGTTCTCATTTTTCAAAATTTTGAATGCGGTATAGAAAAGAGTGGTAGTCATTAAAACTAAAAGAAACTGAAGGACAGTACAAGTAATGTATAGCATGTTAGTAAAACATTGTAATAATTGTATCTAGTCTTTTAAGCTTGACGAAGAAAAGAAAATACATAGTAAGCGCAAGAAAATGCGAGTACCACACTACGGCGGCGTTATCTTTCACGCCTTTTAAATTAAGCTTGGACATCCTTACATTATCTTTCTATCGATATTTCTGGTTTGAGCAAAATTAATTAGTCATAAATGCATGTTTCAATTCAATTTTCCTTTCAATAATAGAGATTACTAACAAATAGTTGAGATTACTAGGATAAAGAAAATTTAATTTATTTCCTCTACAACTAGCGTTTGATGATAGGTGGCAATAAAAATAAAATCGACAAAGCTTTTTCATTAGGGCCTAACTGACAAACGTAAACATTGGCTTTTTCCGCGAGTTTCTCGTCATTGACTCGCCTAATCAATCCACTACGGTCATCTCGAAGAGAAAGCGTTCACCTATTCGAAGGAATTGGAGGCTTACATGGGTAGTCTTTGTGCCACGAGAGAAGGAAGAACCCATTGTTTACGTTTGTCAATTAGGTCCTAATGAAAAAGCTTTGTCGAAATAAGTAATAAGGGCTATTTAGTTGAGCAAGTTTCCGCACCTTTCAACCAGCGATTTCAGAAAATTGATCCATTTCATTTCCACTTTGCTTGGAAAATTGCGAAATACCAGTGTTTTTTTTTTCCTCTGTTCTGGACATAAACCACTGCGACCAGTAATTAGATCTATTGTAGTATATCCCGTAACTTTTGTTTAGTGCATGTCGATTTACCTCATCACTATTGAGAAATAATATTCGGTGTTGTTACAGTTGTCATTGTTTGTTTTTTTGCAATGAATCGAATTTCATTGAAAGTTTCCATTATTTAAACCCTTTGAGGAGTGAGAGCACTCTTCAAAGGCGCGCCCCTTTATCAGTCAAAATCAGATTCATTGCAAAAAAAAAAAAACAAAATATGAACTAATCCTTAAAATAAAAGTGCTATCCAGTGGCAATTTTCAAATACAAATTAGCCGGTTTTTTGTTTAAGCAAGCAAATGGGTCTGCAAGTGCAAGGGAACCAAATCGACCACGCGAAACTAGATAAAACTAAACGTTTTGTTTCGGTAAATTTTACCGATAATTTAGGTTTTTTTACCAAAACCTAATTTTCTGTAAAATGAAAACCTTATTTTGAGTAATCTTATCTTAGCGTGTACACCAAATGAGCTAATCGATATTTCTTTGTCGGTCGCCTCCATACCTACCTCATACATTTCGACAAAGATTTTCATTAGGCCTAACTGACAAACGTAAACAATGGCTTTTCCGCGAATTTCGTCGTTGATAACTCGCTTTATCAATCTACATGCCATTTCAAGAGGAAGAGTTCCCTATCCGTTAGATTGGGCTTACATGGGTAGTCTCTGTGCCACGAAAAATTTACGGAAGAAGCCATTGTTTACGTTTGTCAGTTAGCCTAATGAAAATCTTTGTCGATTTCACACGTGTTTTTTTGGGATGAGTTCGGTAGTTGTTGCTTAATTTTGCTGAAATCGCCACTAGGTGGCACTACGTGTAATGGTTGCAAGCGGCACCTACATAACACCCCGTTCACACTTGGAAAACGTGGAAATAATATGCATGGAATTTGGTATCAAGATACTCTGGTAATGTGAACGTAGGTTGTAATGTGAACGTAGGTTGTAATGTGAACGCAGACATCAACGCAGAGAAAAATTCTCTTTTTTATGACAATGTTGCCACCGACAAACCGACATGAAACTCAATCTTCATTATTGATTAAGAATCCATAACGACCGATTCAAATGTGCAGCGATCTCATCTGACCTCATGATCATTTTATCTACATCAAATAAATGTGTCCAGAAATGCTCAGACATGAACCTTCTCATCAAGTTCCCAAGCGTGTTCGTGTCTTCAATAAACGTTTTCAGCGAACACGAAGATAGATGTCAGCAATATAATTTGAACAGAAATTTTAACCCATTTGCTATTGTAATTCATGTCGGTTTGTCGGTGATGTTGATTCGAAATTGACAAAAAACTTTTCCTTTGGACAAATTTTTTTGGACAAATTTTTTTAAAGCATTCTTGTAGTTTTGTCTACAAATTTATAATAATATAGAATAGATTTATATAAATTATGAATTAATTATAAGCATAATTAATTATAAATAATTATTTATATATTAATAAATAATTTATATTAATATATAAATATAATAAAATAAATATTTAATTTTAAATATTTATTTATATTTATATATATAAATATATATAATAAATAATCTATATTAATATAAATTATATATATATATTAATTCGTCAATACTTCGTACTATCGGGCAGCTTATTGTCATAGTTTTTTCTTTTCGGATAAGATCAAAATGGGCCCCTCCAGACTGTGTTCCAATTCGCGAATCAATTTTAATTTTCACTGAAACCTGACAGATGGAAAATTATCGATTACTCGAGCAGCCTTATTTCTGACAGACGGAAACTCAATTTTGACATACACCTGGATAATAATAAATATTAATTATGGTTCTCATATTAGTAACAGTGAAGTATTTACACAGAGAACAGACATCCAAGTCAAATTTAAAAACTGTGTAAGAAATGTAACGGCCATTTCATAATCGTAATGAACTGGCAATAGCGTGGTGGCGCTGGCATCGCCACTAATTGACCAGCTTGAAATCTTATTCATCAACTAATTTTTTTTGGCAGCTCAGTTCTTTCACGCACGGTCAACGAATCATACCCATGTTCGATTAAAAATCGCAAGTGGCCACAGCCCGAGAGATGGCAATAGTGTTTTAACGTATTTTAATTTGAATCCTTACACAAGTTTTTTTGAGAAATATATTCTAGTTTGGATGTCTGTTCTCTGTGGTATTTATATGCCTATGAGTCTTAAATGGGAAACATATGGATTTTAATCGATAAATCGATTATTTTCCATCTGTCAAGTTTGAGTAAAATTAAAATTAATCAATAACATACCCTTAATAAATATATAAAACTAACTTAATAAATCAAATGAAGGGATGCAATTTAAAAATATTGCAATAATTATAATAATTATTGTAACTATTATCTGATGTCCGTATGTTTCAACGAAAATGGTATTTAATTGTGAAATAAATACTAAGTTTCAGTGAAGAGTTTGTTGTAGATAAACAATCATTAGTATCTTTAGTACTTCAACAGTTCTTCAATAGTGATAAGTGTAAAATATATTCATGAACGTTTAATTTACACGTAAAAACGTATCTAGCCCCGTGACTCTTAAATAAAAAATTAAAATTAATAAAACTTTGGTGGGGTCAGAAGTAGTTTCATTTTATAAGATTATTGCACGGATTGTATTAACCTCAATTTGGTGACAGTTCAGGAGCTTGTTTACAAAGTGTTGGAATCTAAACTGAAGAAGAAAAAAATTTACCTTATCGTTTTCCGATTTGTTTGGTGATTTCTTTATTTTACGATATTTTCATGGGGAAAAAATTTGCACTGTTGAATGTTTTCTGGTTATTTTACTTCAATGGTTAAAACAATTAGAGGTGGGTTATATCTAGGATGTAACCGCAAGTTTCACGTAGGACCGCGAAAGTGTATCATCTAATGGTATCATCTAATTTATGCATATCCTAATACGCATTATTGGTTTGTATTGGAAGGTTTTTTATTATTTTACTTTTAACCGTCGCTGATTATGATTTTTGCTTTTGTGGCCCTCTTATGTCTGGGCTATTTTATTAAACTTTTCTGTTTTATTCAACTCATTCTGACACGATACGGTTAACGTTAAGCTGCTCTCCAGGATAGCCTCTTAGGCCCTATGCTATTCAACATCTTCACGTCAGATATTTCTCCCCTGCCCGGTAGTAGTATTTGTCACTTCCACCATCTACAAAGGTCTTGCGATTCGTGCCTTAACTACTCACTTAGAAATAATGAATTCTACACGAGACGTAATTCATGTTTGTAAAAAGTAAACAAAGATTTCGTGTAAAATTATGTCTCTTGAGACTGACAACCCAAGTAACATTTTTATTTAGTTAAACGCTTCATAGGCAATACGTATACAACTTTAAACTGAGTAATGGTTAAGTAGTGGTTGCACAAGCGCCCAGCCAATATTTTCACAAGCAAATCTGGCGAATCTACCCAGCTTCATGAAAATGAAAAAAAAACTGTCAAGCAGAATATGTAATCGGTTTATAGCCTAGGAAGCTTTTATCCAAAAATTATACAACTTATAACGTAACTTCTCAAAGACAGTACTTTTGAATCGCATATTCAGCATATTAATTTGTTCATCGCAATTTCTATTTTTAGAACTGTGGCAAACAGCTTTTTATTGCTGGTCTTAACACGTTGATATAAACGCTTAAACATAGTCACTATACAGCAATTGAAAAAATATGTATTTCAAACACTTTTTACAATACTCGTGGACGGTATTAGGGCAATGGTGCTGTTTTATCGTTGTAATGCGTAATTAACATTAAACTAAATGAACTTTGTTTTATAAGGTTTATATATATGTAGTATATATTTATATATCACTTACCCGTGTACTTACCAGATTTGAACTCTGCACCTTCACCATAAGAACGGTGACTGTATCCTCAGATCCATATCAGCTGTGAGGAATTCCAGTACCCGTATTCAAAGTGTTCAAACCATATTTTAGTTCTAATAATGCTAAACAACAATAATTGCTGAAGCTCTTTAAGAACAGGTTTATACTGTTATACTGTTTTGAAAATCAGTGTTACCGAGATTCTTATAATCTAAACATGATCACCATCCAATTTACATTGTTATCTGTGCTGCGCTTGGATCATTCGTTATAATTTTTTTAAACTACATTAATATCAATTTAATTTATAACTGTTGTTATAGATTGCTATATTTATCATTGCTATATTAATGAATTTCCAGTGATTAAAAAATATCCACTAAGACCGGGAATCGAACACCTGATCTTCTGCTCAGTGGAATTTATATTGTTTATTTGAAAGCAATTTTCGACAGCACTGTCAATTACCCGAATCACCGAATATAAATTCCTCAAATAAGCTTTATACTTTCTCAGATTTCGTTTTCAATAGTAGGTACCGCTTTTCTTAATTTTTTTCAACATCTTTCGAAATATTTTGAAATCTAAATGCTCTGCTCGATAAAATGGACGGTATTCTTTTCATTTCGTTTGATAGCTCAGACTCAACTCAAGAGCTCAATCTCAAGAACTCCATATAAATAACTGCATATATGCTGCATACTCTGTGCCGCAACTATACTCAGGAAATTATCCCTACGATCGGAACTATTAACCACAAAGCCATAAGAGATCGTATTAAAAGATTATTATGGCATTGCTCGATAAAAGCATGCCTCTTCTACACTTTCAATTGACATCACTTATCAAGCGTGTATAGTCTCGTGGGATTGTGGCTCGGCTCTGGATGCCGAGGTTCATGGTTCGCATCCCGATTGCAACTTTTTTTTTTCATGTGAGGAAAATATTCATACGATCGTCATATGATTTATTTCCATAAGGGAATCGTATAAAATTTGCAAAAATGTCTTCTGGCAAATTTCCATACGATATTCGAATGAAATCTTCTCGATTTGTTCGCTCAATGTACTTATACAACATTTTATACATCTATAATCACTAAGCTGTATAGCGGCTACGGTATTTCTAATATAAAGGCTTTTGAAAAGCTATTACAAAGCTAACAAATAAAACTGTGTAAGAGAACACAGAATGATAATTCAAAAGCTTAACCGAATAATTTCTTAGCTACATAAACAAGATGTGTAAATGCTGACAAACATTGTTCGCATAAGAGCTTTCTTTTCAAAATATGCAACCTAAAACTAAATGTTGTGTTAAAGCTGTGTTACATTAAGCATAAGCGCTGTATCGATTCTTTAATTCTGCTTATTGCTTATTCAGCTTCACTTGTTTTTATACAATTATAAAACAGCTTATATGTTCTTAACTTCGGCTTAGGCAACTAAAAATGTTAGTTGGGAAACACGCAATTCGAAGAAATATGTGTTTGATCGAATTTATTTTCGCATCTCTTTCAACTCATTCTTATGTGCTAAAGGATGCTTGCATGTGTCGGCCTCAGGAGACAGAAATTAACATGACATTTTGGTAGTGTGTAGAAAATTCCAGGAGAGCCTCAATTTTCTTTTCAAATATTTCGTTAACTGGAAGATCTGTATCAATGCAGCTAAAACCCAGACGATTCTGTTTTCGCACTCGAAGTCACCGTGACTCCGACGGGAGATGTAAAAGTCCACTTCTGTAACACACCGATTAATTGGTCCGGAGAATTAGTATTACCTGGTCTTACCCTAGATAGCAAGTTGTTTTTCAGATGACATGTTCACAAAATTTCAAATATACGTCAAATATTTTTCCACGTATTTCTCGTCATTGACTCGCCTAGTCAATCCACCACGATCATTTCAAAGAGAATGCGTTTACCTATCTGAAGGAATTGGAGACTTACATGAGTGTTTGTGCCACGAGAAGAAGCCATTGTTTACGTTTGTTAGTTAGGTCCTAATGAAAAAGCTTTGTCGAAGTAAGTAATAAGGGCCAATTAGTCGAGGAGGTTTCCGCACCTTTCAACCAGCGATTTCAGAAAATTGGTTCATTCATTTCTACTTTGTTTGGGAAATTGCGAAACACCAGTGTTGTCAATTTATCACGGGGAAAAAAATAAAGAAAATCTTAAAATCTCTCTATACTTAAATAAGCCATGAAATAAAATTGCTATCCAATGGCAACTTTAAAAAGCAAATAAGCTGTGTAATGTACCGGTTTTTTTTCCGTTTCAAATGGCAAATGCAAAAAATGGGTCTGCAAATGCAAGTGCAAGTTGCAAGATCGAAAAATCTTCATTCTTTTTCGCCATACACGCTAAGCTCAGTTTACCCATAATCGCTTAAAAGTTCTCATAGTTGACTTTAAACATGTATGAGTAAATTTGTATGCGAAAAAATACTCAAATATAGATAAGTAGTAACGTACTCGTAAATGCGTATGTGAACTTTTCGTGATCATAGGTATTCTTCATCCATATTTAGGTAAACTGATCTTAACGTGACGCCAAATTACTGCTGTAATCGATATTTCTTTATCAGTCGCCTCCTACATGTGACTGCCGGCAGCCGGTTTTTGTTTTTTGCAAGTGAATGAATGCTTGCTTAAATTTGCCGAAATTGCCACTATGTAGCACTACGTGTAATGGTGGCAAACGGCACCTACACTTGACTCCTACGTTGGCACTAAGCCCTTGCGCGCGCATCGTACAGCAAGATCTGGGATACTGGAACGCTGGCAGCGCTGCTCAGCATCAATATACAAACTACAAACGATAATAAATATGTAAAACTAACTTAACAAATGAACAGATGAAATTTAAAATTATAATAATTATAATAATTATAGTAATTATCATCTGATGTCTGTATGTTTCCAAGAAAATGGTATTGAAATATGATATTAACACTTAATTTCAGTTAAAATTTGTTTGTAGATGAAGTTCATGAACAACATTTAAAACCAATAGTTCTGCAATAGTGATAAGCATAAAGTATATCTTGAACGTTTAAATACACGTTAAAACGTATCTAGCCCCGTTACTCTTATATTCACCCTTGATATTATATTCTTTTAATAAAAAAATAAATTAAAAACAAAAACTTTGGTGCGGTCAGAACTAATATAAATAATATGCCTATGGATCATAAGATCATTGCACGGATTTTGTTAACCTCAATTTTGAGAGTTCAGGAGCTTGTTTACAAGGTGTAAGAATCTAAACCGAAGAAGAAAAATTTAGCTTTGTCCTTTTGTTTAATATGGTTAAAACAATTAGAGGTGGGTTATATCTAGAATGCAACCGCCAGTTTCACGTAGGTGTATCATCTAATTTATGCATATCCTAATACGCATTATTGGTTTATATTGGAATGTTTTTTATTATTTTACTTTGACCCGTCACTGCTTATGATTTTTGCTTTCGCGACCCTCTTATGTTGTTACACACAAAAAAGTAATATTGTTTTATTAAATGTTAAGCGCTTTACTTCTGAAAAGTGTTTATTTTTCATTGAATTGAAAGTAAAATCATCTACTATGAAAGTTATGAGTTTGATTTAAAAGTATATTTTTTCGGTTCAGTGTGTTAATTTAAAAGTGTGTTCTTTTACTATGAAAATTGTAGAACTGTCAAATCCACCAACACAAAGCAAGTCATCGTTCTCGTCGTTATTGTCGTCGTCGAATGGAATTTTTAACTACTGTTGTCCGCGACCGTGTCTTCTGCGTTGTTCGTTGCTCCCGTCCCGTCCCGTGTTATGTAAAAAAATCAACAAAATACTCCGTGATTCTTGGCATGATCGACAAAATACAAAAAACCCGGTCTCTTTAAAAAGTTACATAAATTCATCTGAAAATAAAAACTTAATCTAAACAGCAAACATATATTATTTCTAGTTGAAAGTTCATTTTGAAATTAATACAATTTGCTTTCATTTTTAAAGATGCCTAGGTGTGGATTTGACAGTTCTACAATTCATCTGAAAAGAAAACTTTTAAAGTTAAAACTATTTTTTATTTCAATCTAAACAGCATACTTTCATTTCAATTGCAAAACACTTTCTGGATGAAAGTTTGTTTCGGAATAAAAATAATTTTCTTTTATTTTCAACGATGCTACGGTTTCGATTTGACAGTTCTACAATTTGTTTTGAAAATTTCAACTTTTAAATGTTGAGCAGCAAAATTTAAAATTGACGGTTTGGAGGTTTTTGTTTGGAAAGTAAACCGCTTTCTACGAAAAAGAACCAACGCAACTTTTCAATTTTGGCAATGTTTTTTTTTAATTTTAACAATCATTATTCTTTGTGTGTAGAAATCACTTGCCAGATCGGCCTGTTCACTAGGGACCTTCCTTTTTTGTCCCTTCTGGCTTAACCTGGTATTCAGGGTCGATAATTGGCTCCGAGTGGAATTGGGCGGGTAAATTTCCCTTTCACGATTCATCCAAGGTGGAGCAATCAAAGAAAGAAGGAAAAATAAGCGAAAAGGAATTAGTTATCAACAAATAAAAGAGCATTAATTTAGAATTTGATTTGCATATTTCTTTTTAATTTTATTCTAGATATTATTAAGGGGAAGAAGGAAGGATAGGGAAGGGAAATTTACCGGAACTGCTGCCGTTTACTCTATGGGTTGATTGTCCAACGGTCTGCCTACTTCTTCGGAGCTTCTTATCCGCCGGCTTTGATTCGGCGCAAACGCACCTGTATTGCCGATTCGAAATGGATGACACCCGGACCTTTGCCCGCTCGATGTTCCAGTCTCCAAAATGCGCCGGTCAACACCAACGAATAGCACTGAACAATTTTTCCTACACGAAAATTTAAAGAAAAGCGATCGTTTCAACAAAATCGCGCACCAAAGATTTTCAACTGTTCTGATAATTTTTTACCTTACTATCTCCCGACCTCGGTGATGACAGCTCCTTATATCAGCTGTTTTGTATAACTGTATGGGAGCTCTCTCATTGTCCGTAAAGGTCGACTGTGGTAAGTCACTGCCTTGAGCGTAACTGTTGGTATGGCAAATTAGGGACTAGGGATATAAAGGATGGGGAAAGGGTTATGCTATTCGATAATGGATTTAATTTCATTTCAATAAGTTAATTCATTTTAATTAATTCTACTATTCAATTTTTATGATTCCTTTCCAATTATTATTAGCTAAATGATATTCAAATGAGAAAACATTCAAATATATATTTACAAAATTTACTGATATTAATATATTTACAAAATTCAAAATCAAACGCAAAATTTAACAATATTTACAGAATATAAAAAAATACACAATGTAACCAATGGATAGGTTACATTTAGCCCACACTTGGGAGAAAAAAAATAGAACAAGTTTTATTTTTTTTTTTCTTTGTAAGAGGAAAATCATGGTTATGAATTTGGTGCTATTTTGATAACACTCTTTTTATTGAAGGTTGGGTTAATTTCGTGGAATGATTGTGCTCAGTGAGATCTTTTCCACCGAATCACGTAACTTTCCACCATAGAGTCTGGCTGCCGTAGGGGTTGGGTTGGGCTAGGTATTTTTACGGTGACAGCTCTCTTTTCGTTGACGGTTAGCTTGATTTAGCGGAATGATTGTGCTCCGCGAGATCTTTTCCGCCAAATCACGTAACACTCCAGTCTGGCAGTCAACCCGTGAATCTTACCTCGTTCATAGGATTATTAAGTTGCAGTAAACCTATTTTACTTGGCTGTGAATTCAAATCTAGGAAATTATTAGTTCCTTGTAGGAAACCTAACTTTTCGAGATAAGTATTCACAGTTCAAGATCAAAGAGATTACTGGGAGATTCCAACCTACATAATCCTACGATCGAATTAAAGAAGTGACGGTCTGCGAACGTCCCCTGCAGCTTTTTGAATTCGTAGCGGGTTCATTGAAGATTAGTTCCCCTATAGTGGCTCACTATCACTGCTATTTCAGTTGCAATTTGAAGCAATGATTGATTTTACCTGGAAGCTTTTTTCCTTCAAATTGTTTGAAATGTCACTGCGAGCTTACTATACTTCCCAATAGTCATATGTTGAGATAAGGCGACAATGTATGAGTTGTATCGGTACGGTATGTGTTCGAGAAAAGTACTGCCTTTTCGGAATAATGGTTCGCCAGAATAACGCTCCTTTACTATCCACCCTCTCGCTATCAGCCTCAGAAATTTACGCATTCATTTTACAACTAACTTGAAACAACTATAATACTATCTAAAACTAGACTATAATTAGAAGAGGAAAGAATCATGTTAATAACTTTTTACCTAATACTCGCCGAAAATTTATTCGGGAAAAATAATTAAAAACTCATTCATATACATTCATTCATACCCATTCATACACCCACCATTCATTCTATCCATGGATTCAATCATTTCATCCATTGAGTTGTCGGGTTAAAAAAACAATTTACCACGATCAACTTTACACACACCTATTCTAGAATATTAAATTGTGGATCCCTAATTCTAATTATATCGAGTGTCTGGCGAAAACACATTAGACCCCTTGGTTATACGATTAAACTAATCGATTTTATTTCGCAACATGGGGAAGCGTTATGAAATCTGTAAACATTCCCCTTAGTTTGACCCTGGCAAATCTACCAGAAATCGGCAAACAAGGGATAAGAAAAATAAAAAGGAGTAGGCCATATTCGCAAATTTGAGGTGGAAACAACAACAAAGAGGCTCTGACGACGATCTCCGAAGTACGAAAAGGCATGAATGATGGTATGTGAGTACACAGGTAAGTATATGGTTTCATTCACCGTTATTTTGTTGTTTTATTTTAGATACTATGGAACATGGTTGTAATGTGAACGGTGTATGTAAGGCAGGCAAGAAGTAATGCTGTGGTGTTGCTATCACCCGGGTTTTAGGTGAACAGCTGGCCATATTCCCAAACTTTTACCGGCGAGATCTTTCACCTGATAGGATGAAGAGCCAATTTTCGCCTTTATCTTGCAGGGCAAGTACTGCGGCCCTAGTTTGACATTATAATTATCGGCCGCCGAAGACTGCTTCATATTCTTTCGGTACACTAATTGACCTACCGAAAAGGACAAATTATATTGGGTTCGGGAAGTATCGTGGGACTTTTCTAAGTTTTTCAGGACAATCTCATAGATCTTGGATCTGAAACTTCCTCCCCGTGGCGTGCAAGGCGGTGATCGGATCCCTGTTCGGCAAGCTCTTGTCCGTGGGTAATAAAGTAAGGCGTGAACCCTGTGGATGAGTGTACACTCGTATTGAGCATTAACTCAATTTCGGCTATTTTTGTGTCCCATAACCGTTGGTCTTTTTTGACGTAAGTGCGAATAGCCGCATTTATGGTACGGTTCACGCGTTCCACAGGATTTGATTGTGAATGGTAGCGGGAGTTCAACCAGTGTGTGATTTTGAAGTGGTCAAGAACTTCCTTGAAGTTTTTAGAAACGAATGGGCTACCATTGTCAGTGATTATGATTTCAGGGACAGAATTTCTATATAACCACTGATTCTTCAAAATCACACACATAGTTGAACTATCCAGTTTCTTCACGGGGTGAATCATTACCCACTTCGAAAA
This sequence comes from Aedes japonicus, assembly GCA_034211315.2. Lineage (NCBI taxonomy): Eukaryota > Metazoa > Arthropoda > Insecta > Diptera > Culicidae > Aedes > Aedes japonicus. The sequence goes on along the minus strand of JASCZW010004306.1, from coordinate 83,545 downwards.
ATAATCGCATATTACGAGTATATGTTGATTACCCTTCCGACTGCGTGGAAGGGGACCTACAAAGTCCATGGAAATAATTTGCCACGGCCAGGACGCACAACGCATTTTACCCATTTCCGGGATTGTGGCAACGAACGAAGGTTTCACCTCTTTGCAGGTGGAACATGCCTGTATGTAGGGCCTTATCTCCTTCGACATTTTGGGCCAATAATATCTTTGTTGAATACGAGCTAGCGTTTTGGCAAACCCAGAGTGGAACTCCTCGTCGTGTGCTTGCTTCATCACATCGAGAACTTCTTCGGAAGAAAGAACTTGCTTCCACTCGAACCGAGAATCGAATGGTATATTTTTCGCAGTAACAAACTTATAGAGTTTCCCATTCTCCACCTTGAAGTCGACGAATTTGTCGGGACGGTTCTTGACCTTCTCCATGTGGGAAGTGTACCACGTTGTAGTTGGTGAACCTTGAACCACCGCAATGCTTCGTGACAGAGCATCCGGGACAACATTTTCCTTGCCCTTCCGGTGTACCACTGTCATGTCGAATTGCTGGAAGTCCAAGCTCCATCGGCTACACCGGGAACCTACTTTCCACTTCGTTTTTAAAATGTGGGTCAATGCCGAAGAATCCGTCACCAAAGTGAAGTGGTAGCCTTCAATATATCCCCGAAATGCTTCAATTGAGAGTAGAGCGGCTAGAGCCTCTTTCTCCGCTGCGTGGTAGTTTTTCTGAGGGGTAGTGAGCTTGCGGGAAAAATAGGATATGACTCTCTCACCACCCTCTTGTTGCTGAGTCAGTACTCCAGCTACAGCTACATCACTAGCATCGGTCTGGATGCAGAATCCGCGAGAGAAATCTGGGCTACCTAAAATAGTTGCCGTAATCAATTGCTCCTTAATACGACCAAAAGCCTTCTCCGTGGCTTCATTCCAGCCGATCACTTTAGATTTAGTTTTCAAGAGATCCGACAGGGGCCCACAAAGGTCACTAAAGTTCGAGATGAGTCGTCGGTAATAATTTGCCATCCCCAGAAATCTCCTAAGTTTCGTTATTGTGGTTGGAGAGGAGATATCCCAGAAAGGCAATTTCAGGTACCCTAAACTGCGACTTTTCGAGGTTAATCATAAGGTGGGCTCTGTTCAATCTGCGCGCATTTTCGCGAAGTAACTGGACGTGATGCTCGAATGTCTCCGTCACCACGACGATATCGTCGAGATAGACGAAGACGTAAGGTTCCAACACACCATGACCCAGTACCTGATCTATCAGCCTTGCGAGAGTGGCAGGGCTGTTAACAAGGCCAAATGGCATCCTGGTGTACTGGAACAACCCCTTGCCTTGCACACTAAAGGCCGTGTATTTACGAGAGGATTTCTCGAGGGGCACTTGCAGAAACGCTTCGGATAAATCTATAGTCGAAAGGTATTTGGCCTTCAAAAGTTGACCTAGTATTCGGCAGGGGTGTAGCAAGGGGTAAGCATCCCGAACAGTACGTTCGTTGACTGTGCCCGTATCCAAACAGAGCCGAACCTTGTGGGGTTTGATAACTGGTACACAGTTAAGTGACCAGTCTGAGTTGCTAGCTTCAATTATGCCAGCTACGAGTAATCTTCGTATTTATTTAGACGCTAAACCTTGAGTCTTTGGAGACATGGTGTATGGAAATTGTCTGACAGGAGGTTTCCTGCGCCATTCTTCAGAAATTTCGATCCTGTGTTCCGCCATAGGAGTGGTAGTCAGCCTCCCTGGGGTTGCTGGTATAAAAAGCGTTTTTAAATTATCAATTGTCTGCTGCTCCGAGGCAGTCAGAACAGACGAAGGTAGATATTGCTCGGAACGATCGTCTTCTTTGGTATCCTCAACCATGGAACAACTTGTAATGGTGGGTTGGATGTGGAAAGTTTTCCAGAAGTCCATTCCACAAATACAATTGATTTCCAAGTTAGGAATTACCAAAGTAGCGACGACCTTTTCCACCCCGTTCCACGTAAAGGGCAGATAAATCTGTCCTCGAACATTGAGTGTTCCTCCACTCGCCGTTCGCAAGCTAATAGGATCGCGAAGGGGAAAGATCCGTTAGGGTTTCAGGAAATTATATGCGGTATCATTTATTAGTGTAAGACTGCTTCCACTATCAAGAAGGGCGTGAAAGTCAACCCCATATATTTATTATAAGTACTGTCTCAAGACAAAATGGTAAAATTTCAAACACCAAATCAAAGAGGATTAAGAACTAAAGAAACAATAATCATTATCATCATTCGAAACTGTTCACAAAAAGAAACAATAACACTTTCATCGATAACAATACTTTTCCGAACACAACTCATTCACCATTCACTGTAAAAACAATTGGAATAAAGGATTCCAATTCCACCCGGAGCTTCCTTGAAAAGGATTCCACTTTTCAAAGAAAAATGGGATCCTTTTCTGTATTTTAAGTTGGGCGCCAATTGTTAGAAATCAATTGCCAGATCAGCCTGTTCACTAGGGACCTTCCTTTTTTGTCCCTTCTGGCTTAACCTGGTATTCAGGGTCGATAATTGGCTCCGAGTGGAATTGGGCGGGTAAATTTCCCTTTCACGATTCATCCAAGGTGGAGCAATCAAAGAAAGAAGGAAAAATAAGAGAAAAGGAATTAGTTATCAACAAATAAAAGAGCATTAATTTAGAATTTGATTTGCATATTTCTTTTTATTTTATTCTAGATATTATTAAGGGGAAGAAGGAAGGATAGGGAAGGGAAATTTACCGGAACTGCTGCCGTTTACTCTATGGGTTGATTGTCCCACGGTCTGCCTACTTCTTCGGAGCTTCGTATCCGCCGGCTTTGATTCGGCGCAAACGCACCTGTATTGCCGATTCGGCATGGATGACACCCGGACCTTTGCCCGCTCGATGTCCAAGGCTCCAAAATGCACCGGTCAACACCAACGAATAGCACTGAACAATTTTTCCTACACGAAAATTTAAAGAAAAGCGATCGTTTCAACAAAATCGCGCACCAAAGATTTTCAACTGTTCTGATAATTTTTTACCTTACTATCTCCCGACCTCGGCGATGACAGCTCCTTATATCAGCTGTTTTGTAAAACTGTATGGGAGCTCTCTCATTGTCCGTAAAGGTCGACTGTGGTAACGCACTGCCTTGAGCGTAACTGTTGGTATGGCAAATGGGGGACTAGGGATGTCAAGGATGGGGAAAGGGTTATGCTATTCGATAATGGATTTAATTTCATTTCAATAAGTTAATTCATTTTAATTAATTCTACTATTCAATTTTTATGATTCCTTTCCTATTATTATTAGCTAAATGATTATCAAATGAGAAAACATTCAAATATATATTTACAAAATTTACTGATATTAATATATTAACAAAATTCAAAATCAAACGCAAAATTTAACAATATTTACAGAATATAAAAAAATACACAATGTAACCAATGGATAGGTTACAATGTCTGGGCTATGTTATTCAACTTTTCTGTTTTATTCCACTTCTTCCTTTTTACCCTTCTCACATCAATAGAAGGGTATTAAGATCGCTTGAAAACTCGACTTTTTACCCGAGGCCCACAGGGCCGAGTGTCATATACCATTCGACTCAGCTCGACGAACTGAGCACATGTCTGTGTGTATGTATGTGTGTGTGTGTGTGTGTATGTGTGTGTGTTACAAATAATGTCACATCGGTTTCTCAGCCATCTGTGAACCGATTTCAGTTCTGTTGACGGCAAATGGAAGCTACAACATTCCCATAGAACGCTTTTGGTTTTTTTTCATTCGGACATTTCGTTACGAAGATATGAACGAAACAGTACTTGAAGGCCTATTATAATAGTAATCAAACAGTTTAGTCTCAGATTACATACTGAGCTATTTGTGTACCGATTTTAGTTTTGTTGGTACCAAATCAAAGCTATGATATCTCCAAATAACTGGTCAAAATTTCATTATGATTGGATAGTTCTTCATGGAGATATGACCAAAACAATACCTGAGAGCACATAATTGTGAGATGACAATATACTCGTTGCAGTGCAAAACCGAACAAGACCAATCACACCAATCGATGCCGCTTGCATTCTATTGTGTCGCATCTGGAGCGTTGTATAGCACATACAGCAGACTAGCCACACTATGCTACTGTATAGAATTAGAGCAGCATCGATTGGCTCGAGTGGTCTGGTTTTAAACTGCATCGAGTATATTCGAAAATTACACAAAGTCTCCATTTACTATTTTCAACGAATATGTACTTATTAAGCATCTTGAATCCATATCGATAATCACAATTGACGCTTAGGATTTTCTCATAATTCATTCTATGGACTGATTATATGAAATTTCTAATATTTATGTTATTTCCCCTTTTATATAACTAACATACACAGGTCATTAAAGACTATTAATGGTAATATTTTAATTTTTGTTCAATCCTGAACAATAGGTTGTGGATTGACAAATAGTTCATTTTATCAACCGAATGTATGGCATATTGAATATTTCTGAATCTTGTTGGAATTTCTGAAAAAATATGTATCCAGTATAATATTGCCCACATTTGAGTTTGTAATTCTGGTGAAATGTAAGAAGGGTTCAGTCTCACCATCGGTGGATTAATGCGGGTTTTTTACTTAGGACTTACTTTTTTTATTTTCTATTCCTGTATAGGGGCACCGTTCTAAAATTTCTGATATGGCAAGCGTTACGCGGGTTTGGAGACTTTGAACGATAATATCTCCTCTCTGGCCCACAGAAATCCCTGTTGCAAACTTAATTCATAACCCTAGAGGGTTTGAGCTGTTTAGTGGAATGCCTGTTACTAGAAATTAGAAGAAAAACTAAGTCGACTAAGAAGAGAGGCAAAGGTAGTTGGAATGAAATGGAGAATAATAATTTTGCTTCTAATTTCTAGTTAATTCATAACGTTTGTTTAAACTAATTAAAATGTACTCAAACGAAAACTGTCTAAACGCATAAAGCTGTTGGTCGAAAATGACATCATGTTTGCGCATCGCTCTGATTGGTTCATACTGCCGAAGTTACCGTGCAAGCGATTATCGAACATGTGGGGACGACCGACCAATCATCAGTTCTCGCTGTGCATCCGCATGCGACAGATGTGTTTGCAGAGCACGTTGGTAGAAAACGCCACCCGTTAACACAAGAAGACCAGACCAAGAAGAATCATCCACGTCACCTGCATCTGCAGCCATCTGCAACGACGAGGAGCTGAAGAAACTTTTTTCCGGTATGACCATTTCACAGAGTGGTGTCCTGCAGCCCAGGAAGACTGAAGAAAATTTCAATCGCGAACCATGTTATCAATTAAAATCCGTCATTTTCAGGACGATCAAATCAAGTTGCCAACTAAAGAGTATGTTTGATAGAAATTTCTCTTGAGCTCATCTAAATTTTCATTACCACGCACCGGCGTTGAAAAAGCCGCGTCCCGGAGAAAATGGCCAATTCAATCGCCCACATCATCTTCGTGGTCAAGTGATTGCCATGAAGTGCTGACTGCTGCACGAAGCATACGGACATATTGTTCTCCAGCTCCAACTCTTTCCTTTTCATAGTTAAAATTATTATTTTTGTTTGCTCAGTGTGTTTATTAATTAGTGTTTAACTTGGTCACTAACAAGTCGTATTGAAAGGTGAGAAATGTACCAGAGAAAATCAGTTTTTAATTTGGTGGACATTAATTCACTTTGATTGTTATTTTTTGTATTCTCCCTTCCCCGGAAGTAACGATCTTTGATGAAGTTTGCAGAAGCAGATAATTTCTCATCTTCATGCGAAGCACTAGGAGTGGACAGTAATTTTATTGCTAGAACGAATAGACATGAAGAGAAAGTGTATTGATAGTTCCGTATAGGGCAACGGCAGGCTTTGAAATTGAAAGATACAAGTTTGAAAACGAGCGGAGGGCATTTGAACGGTAGTATCCGATCAGGCACATAACCCTTTGTCATACTACCCCATACAGGATAGGCAAGGGGGGAAATCCCCTTGACTGACAAAAGGTTATGCAACCGATCGGGCTCTTATACTACCTATTGCTTTTTTCTAGTTCTAGCGATTTGTCCCTCTCCCAATACTGCCTAACACGGGTGATAAATTATCTCCCGCTGTTGGGTTTATTTTTAGCATGCACCGCCTATTTCACACATTTGCTCTTCTCGTCATACTATAACTTATAGATCTAGGAGAGAACGACGGAGAGTGGTGCAAATACTGATCCCCACCAGTATGATTTAATGGATTCCCCCATTATGGGCTTTCTACACTTTGATTGTTATTTTTTGTATTCTCCCATGCGCGGAAGTAACGATCTTTGATGAAGTTTGCCGAAGCAGATAATTTCTCATCTCCTGCGGAGCGCTAGGAGTGGACAGTAATGTTATTGCTAGAACGAATAGACCTGAAGAGAAAGTGTATTGATAGTTCCGTATAGGGCAATGGCAGGCTTTGAAATTGAAAGATACAAGTTTGAAAACGAGTGGAGGGCATTTATTTCGTTATTTATTTATTTATTTACTTGTCGTCAATCAAAGTAGACCAATTCTATTACATGATATACTTAATGTCTATTTATCCATACCAGGTTACCTGGGTAAACTTCCAAAGAAAACTTTTTTAAGAGTGTTTTTGTTCATTGTCACTTCAATTGTTTCGCAATATTTGTTAAAACAGGACATCATTCTATTTAGTGGCCCATTATTGGCATAATTAGTTCTGTGATTGTTAATATAAAACAAATGTCTATTTCTAAGAATACGAGTGGGAGTAAAACAATTTAGGTTTTCTATTATATCTGTAGTATCCACTCTTTGTGCAATAACGTCGTTTATAAAAGCTATCATTGCAAACTCTCTTCGTTTTTTAAGCACGTCTAAATTTATCAACATGCATCGTGACTCATAGGATGGTAGCGGTAAAGTCGTCCAACCTAATTTACGTAGAGTAAACAATAAAAACGGTTTTAGGACTGATTCAATACGGTTTGCATGAGTATCTTGATATGGACCCCAAACTATACTACAATATTCAAGAAGGGGTCTCACATATGCGATGTAGAACGTTTTTATTGTGTATGGATCTTTAAAGTGAATACTAAATCTTTTAATAAACCCTAGCATGTTGTTTGCCTTATGTATGATGTTATTAAAGTGATTAACCTGGTATTCAGGGTCGATAATTGGCTCCGAGTGGAATTGGGCGGGTAAATTTCCCTTTCACGATTCATCCAAGGTGGAGCAATCAAAGAAAGAAGGAAAAATAAGAGAAAAGGAATTAGTTATCAACAAATAAAAGAGCATTAATTTAGAATTTGATTTGCATATTTCTTTTTATTTTATTCTAGATATTATTAAAGGGAAGAAGGAAGGATAGGGAAGGGAAATTTACCGGAACTGCTGCCGTTTACTCTATGGGTTGATTGTCCCACGGTCTGCCTACTTCTTCGGAGCTTCGTATCCGCCGGCTTTGATTCGGCGCAAACGCACCTGTATTGCCGATTCGGAATGGATGACACCCGGACCTTTGCCCGCTCGATGTCCAAGGCTCCAAAATGCACCGGTCAACACCAACGAATAGCACTGAACAATTTTTCCTACACGAAAATTTAAAGAAAAGCGATCGTTTCAACAAAATCGCGCACCAAAGATTTTCAACTGTTCTGGTAATTTTTTACCTTACTATCTCCCGACCTCGGCGATGACAGCTCCTTATATCAGCTGTTTTGTAAAACTGTATGGGAGCTCTCTCATTGTCCGTAAAGGTCGACTGTGGTAACGCACTGCCTTGAGCGTAACTGTTGGTATGGCAAATGGGGGACTAGGGATGTCAAGGATGGGGAAAGGGTTATGCTATTCGATAATGGATTTAATTTCATTTCAATAAGTTAATTCATTTTAATTAATTCTACTATTCAATTTTTATGATTCCTTTCCTATTATTATTAGCTAAATGATTATCAAATGAGAAAACATTCAAATATATATTTACAAAATTTACTGATATTAATATATTTACAAAATTCAAAATCAAACGCAAAATTTAACAATATTTACAGAATATAAAACAATACACAATGTAACCAATGGATAGGTTACAATGTCTGGGCTATGTTATTCAACTTTTCTGTTTTATTCCACTTCTGCCTTTTTACCCTTCTTACATCAATAGAAGGGTATTAAGATCGCTTGAAAACTCGACTTTTTATCCGAGGCCCACAGGGCCGAGTGTCATATACCATTCGACTCAGCTCGACGAACTGAGCACATGTCTGTGTGTATGTATGTGTGTGTGTGTATGTGTGTGTGTGTATGTGTGTGTGTGCGTTACAAATAATGTCACATCGGTTTCTCAGCCATCTGTGAACCGATTTCAGTTCTGTTGACGGCAAATGGAAGCTACAACATTCCCATAGAACGCTATTGGTTTTTTTTTCATTCGGACATTTCGTTACGAAGATATGAACGAAACAGTACTTGAAGGCCTATTATAATAGTAATCAAACAGTTTAGTCTCAGATTACATACTGAGCTATTTGTGTACCGATTTTATTTTTGTTGGTGCCAAATCAAAGCTATGATATCTCCAAATAACTGGTCAAAATTTCATTATGATTGGATAATTCTTCATGGAGATATGACCAAAACAATACCTGAGAGCACATAATTGTGAGATGACAATATACTCGTTGCAGTGCAAAACCGAACAAGACCAATCACACCAATCGATGCCGCTTGCATTCTATTGTGTCGCATCTGGAGCGTTGTATAGCACATACAGCGGACTAGCCACACTATGCTACTGTATAGAATTAGAGCAGCATCGATTGGCTCGAGTGGTCTGGTTTTAAACTGCAACGAGTATATTCGAAAATTACACAAAGTCTCCATTTACTATTTTCAACGAATATGTACTTATTAAGCAGCTTGAATCCATATCGATAATCACAATTGACGCTTAGGATTTTCTCATAATTCATTCTATGGACTGATTATATGAAATTTCTAATATTTATGTTATTTCCCCTTTTATATAACTAACATACACAGGTCATTAAAGACTATTAATGGTAATATTTTAATTTTTGTTCAATCCTGAACAATAGGTTGTGGATTGACAAATAGTTCATTTTATCAACCGAATGTATGGCATATTGAATATTTCTGAATCTTGTTGGAATTTCTGAAAAAATATGTATCCAGTATAATATTGCCCACATTTGAGTTTGTAATTCTGGTGAAATGTAAGAAGGGTTCAGTCTCACCATCGGTGGATTAATGCGGGTTTTTCACTTAGGACTTACTTTTTTTATTTTCTATTCCTGTATAGGGGCACTGTTCTAAAATTTCTGATATGGCAAGCGTTACGCGGGTTTGGAGACTTTGAACGATAATATCTCCTCTCTGGCCCACAGAAATCCCTGTTGCAAACTTAATTCATAACCCTAGAGGGTTTGAGCTGTTTAGTGGAATGCCTGTTACTAGAAATTAGAAGAAAAACTAAGTCGACTAAGAAGAGAGGCAAAGGTAGTTGGAATGAAATGGAGAATAATAATTTTGCTTCTAATTTCTAGTTAATTCATAACGTTTGTTTAAACTAATTAAAATGTACTCAAACGAAAACTGTCTAAACGCATAAAGCTGTTGGTCGAAAATGACATCATGTTTGCGCATCGCTCTGATTGGTTCATACTGCCGAAGTTACCGTGCAAGCGATTATCGAACATGTGGGGACGACCGACCAATCATCAGTTCTCGCTGTGCATCCGCATGCGACAGATGTGTTTGCAGAGCACGATGGTAGAAAACGCCACCCGTTAACACAAGAAGACCAGACCAAGAAGAATCATCCACGTCACCTGCATCTGCAGCCATCTGCAACGACGAGGAGCTGAAGAAACTTTTTTCCGGTGTGACCATTTCACAGAGTTGTGTCCTGCAGCCCAGGAAGACTGAAGAAAATTTCAATCGCGAACCATGTTATCAATTAAAATCCGTCATTTTCAGGACGATCAAATCAAGTTGCCAACTAAAGAGTATGTTTGATAGAAATTTCTCTTGAGCTCATCTAAATTTTCATTACCACGCACCGGCGTTGAAAAAGCCGCGTCCCGGAGAAAATGGCCAATTCAATCGCCCACATCATCTTCGTGGTCAAGTGATTGCCATGAAGTGCTGACTGCTACACGAAGCATACGGACATATTGTTCTCCAGCTCCAACTCTTTCCTTTTCATAGTTAAAATTATTATTTTGGTCACTAACAAGTCGTATTGAAAGGTGAGAAATGTACCAGAGAAAATCAGTTTTTAATTTGGTGGACATTAATTCACTTTGATTGTTATTTTTTGTATTCTCCCTTCCCCGGAAGTAACGATCTTTGATGAAGTTTGCAGAAGCAGATAATTTCTCATCTTCATGCGAAGCACTAGGAGTGGACAGTAATTTTATTGCTAGAACGAATAGACATGAAGAGAAAGTGTATTGATAGTTCCGTATAGGGCAACGGCAGGCTTTGAAATTGAAAGATACAAGTTTGAAAACGAGCGGAGGGCATTTGAACGGTAGTATCCGATCAGGCACATAACCCTTTGTCATACTACCCCATACAGGATAGGCAAGGGGGGAAATCCCCTTGACTGACAAAAGGTTATGCAACCGATCGGGCTCTTATACTACCTATTGCTTTTTTCTAGTTCTAGCGATTTGTCCCTCTCCCAATACTGCCTAACACGGGTGATAAATTATCTCCCGCTGTTGGGTTTATTTTTAGCATGCACCGCCTATTTCACACATTTGCTCTTCTCGTCATACTATAACTTATAGATCTCGGAGAGAACGACGGAGAGTGGTGCAAATACTGATCCCCACCAGTATGATTTAATGGATTCCCCCATTATGGGCTTTCTACACTTTGATTGTTATTTTTTGTATTCTCCCATGCGCGGAAGTAACGATCTTTGATGAAGTTTGCAGAAGCAGATAATTTCTCATCTCCATGCGGAGCGCTAGGAGTGGACAGTAATGTTATTGCTAAAACGAATAGACATGAAGAGAAAGTGTATTGATAGTTCCGTATAGGGCAACGGCAGGCTTTGAAATTGAAAGATACAAGTTTGAAAACGAGTGGAGGGCATTTATTTCGTTATTTATTTATTTATTTACTTGTCGTCAATCAAAGTAGACCAATTCTATTACATGATATACTTAATGTCTATTTATCCATACCAGGTTACCTGGGTAAACTTCCAAAGAAAACTTTTTTAAGAGTGTTTTTGTTCATTGTCACTTCAATTGTTTCGCAATATTTGTTAAAACAGGACATCATTCTATTTAGTGGCCCATTATTGGCATAATTAGTTCTGTGATTGATAATATAAAACAAATGTCTATTTCTAAGAATACGAGTGGGAGTAAAACAATTTAGGTTTTCTATTATATCTGTAGTATCCACTCTTTGTGCAATAACGTCGTTTATAAAAGCTATCATTGCAAACTCTCTTCGTTTTTTAAGCACGTCTAAATTTATCAACATGCATCGTGACTCATAGGATGGTAGCGGTAAAGTCGTCCAACCTAATTTACGTAGAGTAAACAATAAAAACGGTTTTAGGACTGATTCAATACGGTTTGCATGAGTATCTTGATATGGACCCCAAACTATACTACAATATTCAAGAAGGGGTCTCACATATGCGATGTAGAACGTTTTTATTGTGTATGGATCTTTAAAGTGAATACTAAATCTTTTAATAAACCCTAGCATGTTGTTTGCCTTATGTATGATGTTATTAAAGTGATCAACAAATGTTAATTTTGAGTCAAGTATAATACATAAGTCTCTAACTTCATTGCATCTTCGAACTGTGTTCTGGCCTATAGTTATTACTTCTTGTCTTATAACGTGTTTTCTTGTAAATGATATAGAATTGCATTTTTTCACATTAAGCTCAAGCAATTTTTTTGAACACCAGTTGTGAAAATTATTGATTTCATTCTGAAATACTACAAGATCAGATGATTTACATATTTCTAGATAAAGTTTCATATCGTCTGCATATATTTAAACGTTTAGTCGACTAGAAACGTGGTCTGCATCGTTAACAAACAAAATGAACAGTAATGGACCAAGATGGGAACCCTGTGGTACACCAGATGTCACATTCACTACTGATGACAAATTTGTGTTCTACCAGTCAAGTATGACTGAACCCACTTTAATAGTCCGCAATTAAATCCTAGCTTATAAAATTTAAAAAGCAATAAAGGGATGTCAACTCTATCAAATGCTTTACTAAAGTCAGTATATAATGCCTCAACATAATCTCCTCTATCCGTTGCATTAATAGAAAATGTAACAAAGTTTAATAAATTTGTAGTCGTTGAACGTCCTTTAACAAACCCATGTAGTTTGCTAGAGATTAAATTTTTAACATGAGAGAAAATATTTTGATTGATTATAGACTCGAACAATTTAGGAATGCATGATAACATGGCAATCCCTCGATAATTTTTTATATCTGCTTTTTTGCCACTTTTGAATATCGGAATTTAAAACGATTTTCTCCAAATTGATGGAAGAATACCGGATTCTAGAGAAAGGTTAAACAGCCAAAACAGAGGTTTCGCTAGTTCCGTTGATACAGACTTTATGAATACTGGCGGCAAACCACCTGGTCCTGCACCCTTTGATGCATCCAAAGTATTTAGAGAAAGAAAGATTTCGTTGAGGGATATATTATCAACTGAAATGTCACACAGTGGCTCAGGAAGGTATGTAAAGTATTGATAATCCCTGTCATTTTCGCCATGAGATGTGTAAACATCTTGAAAATAATCTGCCAATAAATGACTGATCTCATTACTAGTTTTTCCGATTTCATCGTTAAGTTGCATTTTGGCTGGAAAATTCTTCGATTTTTGTTTATCCTTAGCGAAGCTGAAAAAAATTTTTGGATCTGACTTAATGTTATTTTCTACTTGAATGTTATACTCTTCGTATGCATTTTTACCCTTCTTACATCAATAGAAGGGTATTAAGATCGCTTGAAAACTCGACTTTTTATCCGAGGCCCACAGGGCCGAGTGTCATATACCATTCGACTCAGCTCGACGAACTGAGCACATGTCTGTGTGTATGTATGTGTGTGTGTGTATGTGTGTTTGTGTGTATGTGTGTGTGTGTGCGTTACAAATAATGTCACATCGGTTTCTCAGCCATCTGTGAACCGATTTCAGTTCTGTTGACGGCAAATGGAAGCTACAACATTCCCATAGAACGCTATTGGTTTTTTTTTCATTCGGACATTTCGTTACGAAGATATGAACGAAACAGTACTTGAACGCCTATTATAATAATAATCAAACAGTTTAGTCTCCGATTACATACTGAACTATTTGTGTACCGATTTTAGTTTTGTTGGTGCCAAATCAAAGCTATGATATCTCCAAATAACTGGTCAAAATTTCATTATGATTGGATAATCCTTCATGGAGATATGACCAAAACAATACCTGAGAGCACATAATTGTGAGATGACAATATACTCGTTGCAGAGCAAAACCGAACAAGACCAATCACACCAATCGATGCCGCTTGCATTCTATTGTGTCGCATCTGGAGCGTTGTATAGCACATACAGCGGACTAGCCACACTATGCGACTGTATAGAATTAGAGCAGCATCGATTGGCTCAAGTGGTCTGGTTTTGAACTGCAACGAGTATATTCGAAAATTACACAAAGTCTCCATTTACTATTTTCAACGAATATGTACTTATTAAGCATCTGGAATCCATATCGATAATCAAAATTGACGCTCAGGATTGTCTAATATTTCATTCTATGGACTGATTATATGAAATTTCTAATATTTATGTAATTTCCCCTTTTATATAACTAACAAACAAAGGTCATTAAAGACTATTAATGGAAATATTTTAATTTTTGTTCAATCCTGAGCAATACGTTCAGGATTGACAAAAAGTTCATTTTATCAACTGAATGTATGGCATATTGAATATTTCTGAATCTTCTTGGAATTTCTGATGAAAATATGTATCCAGTACAATATTGCCCACATTTGAGTTTGTAATTCTGGTGAAATGTAAGAAGGGTTCAGTCTCACCATCGGTGGATTAATGCGGGTTTTATTTCAAAATTCAACTGCTCACATATTGTCCAATAAATTGATAGGTTAACATCATTTTTGTCTTTTTTGTAAGCTTTATGAACTATTCACTTTCTATTTTTAAGATTCGTAATTGTTCTATTGTACCATACTGGAGCTTTAGACCTATTTGATTGTTTATGTTGCTTCTTGGGTACTGTTGACTCTAATATATTGTAAATGATTTGGTAGAACGTATCCACAGCTTGCTCTAGGTTTAAATTGCGAATTACTGTTTGCCAATCGATAGAGTTTAACTTATTTTTGATAACTCCGTAGTCCTCTTGTCTAAAATCAAAATATGGTTTGGACAAGTCACCATCCAACTGTGTAGTGTTGTCATGTATAAATATGGAGTATTCAATTGCTGTGTGGAATACCTCATTCTTCCATAAAGGAGCAGGTGACTCCGTCTCACAGAAATCATCGGCCATATTTGTAAATAATAAATCTAAATAACAGTTGTTACGATTTCTTACATGATTAACTTGGTTAAGTTCAATCTCCGAACATTTGTCAAATAGAGAATGAAGCCTTTCATTGTCACCGACAATTGGTATCAAAAAATATTCATTGTCGTCATCAACAATAAAGTTAGCAGTCCGTTGATTAAAGTCACCATTTATGAACATTTGATTCAGGTGCAAATTTTGAAATAATATTATCAGCAGTTTCAAAGGACAATTCATATGATTCTTTTTTTGCACTTTCTTGAGGAAAATACACTACTGCAAAAATATGAGTTTGATTTCCAATGACGGATTTGACCCAAACATGATCGAACTCCTTCAACTTACTGGATGCAATTTGTTCACATTCATACCAGATTTTTTGTTGGATAATGATTTATCACGATCATCTCTAAAAACGTTAAAGTGATCACCGAAAACTTCTTCATTATTTATACTAGCGTCCCAACTAGTTTCAGTGCCTAAAATGATGGGAAAACTACTTGCGGCAACCTGTTTATAGATTTCATTTCCTTACTATCTATGATACTCTTACTATTATTGACTTCATCAGGTAATCGTTAATACAGAAAACTCACATGCTGGCTTGTGCTGCACTAATCGAAAATACCTATTGCAATTCATAAATTATACCTTATGAAACATCTCAAACGCACAAATCGTTCCCTCCATAAGGTTACTATAAATTTTACAAGGACTCGTATAAAATCATTATCTATTTGAAATGATGTTTATACGTTTATCTTAACAGTTCCATAGAGCACCTTATGATTTTCGTAAACGTCCCAAGGGGATTGCAAAACAATATAAATGACGCAGCAAAAAGACATCATCTTGAGAATTATTCGACTAAAATTTATGCGAGGTAATCCTTTTCCCAGTAATTAAACACATAATTTCAAATTATAAATTATTCTCCATCCTTAACAGAATCCGAATGAGCTACCAGAGAACTGCAACAAACCCAGCAACTTAAATCATTCATTCTAGTTGTCACGGTGCCTTTTTATACTAACAGAGAAATCGTGTTGGTTTGTATCTATGGTGATAAAGTACCTGCTGGACGTCGGAATCTGCTGCAACAAAAAAAAAACGCATGGCTTTCTTGTATATGGCAGGAAGCTTATCGTCGATTATAGACCACAACCTCAACGACAGCGACGGACAGGTGTGAGCGAAACTTTGATATAATATCATTATTTCACTGTTTGATTTGCAAATAAATATGGTCGTATCTGCATTTCCTCATATATCATGAGGTAGAGTAAGGAATGACCCTTGATAATATCATACGTCGAAGTTTAATACTAAAAAAACGACAATAGCTAACAAAATGCCTATGTTATGCATTTGATTATCATACACTCCCGTTTCATTTTCCTCAATTTCTGAGTACAATTGTATACTATTTTTTTTTCTCACGGAAATGTTACTCAATTTTCGTAAAAACTGGATCTACTCAATTTTATGAGTTGATCCACTTTTTACGAAAATTGAGTAAAATTTCAGTGAGAGAAAAAGAGATAGTATACAATTGTACTCAAAAATTTAGTAAAATGAAACGGGAGTGTAGACCATACCAAAGTGTCTTAAGGCTGTGTAATGAAAATCATACAACTATCGTATCCAAAAGGCAATTGTAGACAAAGACAACACACAACATATATCATAAGGTAAAAGTATGCAATTCAAACCGATTCCTTGTGGCTAAATTTCATAAGGTTTTTGAATGAATTTCGTTAGTGTTTTTTCGCCAGTATACTTTTCAATGTAAACTATTGTCGAAATAAAAATATACTGCTTTTGATTCAATAATAGTTTATTTGAATTGAGTGTAAATTAATGTTTTAATTCACACATGAACTGCAAGAGCAAGTTATATATCCTATTTCACATGATATAAGAAAATATACATAAAAAACAAAACATTTTATGTTTCTAAACTATGCTTTTTCCTTTTATAAGTAAAAATATAGTTTGTGTAAATCTTCACGAGTGTGTATGTTGAGTACATTTAGACGAGAGTGCAGTGCAAGACCGCCATATTTTGTTTTGATCTTGTGCAGTCATTATAGGAATTACAGGTGATTGAAGGTTTTTGAAACGTAGTTTCTTAAGTTTTGATTCCCAAGAATAAAACAGCGATGCTGTTTTAAAAATTTAGTGGTCTTCAAATAATTAAGAAAAGGTCCCAAATTCCCATTCCATATATTTTGAAAATAAAATAAAAATAACATAAAAACAATAATAAGGCTCTTATTAAATCAATATTAAAATTTTTATTCCTACTACGTGTTTTGATGTTCTTTGAAAAATAAATATAGTTGAAATGACAAGAAATGTCTTTTAAAAACAAATAAAAAATTGTTGCTGGTCCAGCTGTCAATTTTACAGCTTACGTCAGAACAATAAAAACTCTTATTGATATAAAAAGATCTTTTTACCCTTCTTACATCAATAGAAGGGTATTAAGATCGCTTGAAAACTCGACTTTTTATCCGAGGCCCACAGGGCCGAGTGTCATATACCATTCGACTCAGCTCGACGAACTGAGCACATGTCTGTGTGTATGTATGTGTGTGTGTATGTGTGTGTGTATGTGTGTGTGTGCGTTACAAATAATGTCACATCGGTTTCTCAGCCATCTGTGAACCGATTTCAGTTCTGTTGACGGCAGCTACAACATTCCCATAGAACGCTATTGGTTTTTTTTTCATTCGGACATTTCGTTACGAAGATATGAACGAAACAGTACTTGAAGGCCTATTATAATAGTAATCAAACAGTTTAGTCTCCGATTACATACTGAGCTATTTGTGTACCGATTTTAGTTTTGTTGGTGCCAAATCAAAGCTATGATATCTCCAAATAACTGGTCAAAATTTCATTATGATTGGAAAATTCTTCATGGAGATATGACCAAAACAATACCTGAGAGCACATAATTGTGAGATGACAATATACTCGTTGCAGTGCAAAACCGAACAAGACCAATCACACCAATCGATGTCGCTTGCATTCTATTGTGTCGTATCTGGAGCGTTGTATAGCACATACAGCGGACTAGCCACACTATGCTACTGTATAGAATTAGAGCAGCATCGATTGGCTCGAGTGGTCTGGTTTTAAACTGCAACGAGTATATTCGAAAATTACACAAAGTCTCCATTTACTATTTTCAACGAATATGTACTTATTAAGCATCTTGAATCCATATCGATAATCACAATTGACGCTTAGGATTTTCTCATAATTCATTCTATGGACTGATTATATGAAATTTCTAATATTTATGTTATTTCCCCTTTTATATAACTAACATACACAGGTCATTAAAGACTATTAATGGTAATATTTTAATTTTTGTTCAATCCTGAACAATACGTTGTGGATTGACAAATAGTTCATTTTATCAACCGAATGTATGGCATATTGAATATTTCTGAATCTTGTTGGAATTTCTGAAAAAATATGTATCCAGTATAATATTGCCCACATTTGAGTTTGTAATTCTGGTGAAATGTAAGAAGGGTTCAGTCTCACCATCGGTGGATTTAATGCGGGTTTTTATTTTTATAATCCATGCATTTTCAAAAAAACAAACAGACTGGATTGTTGAAACAAAAATGATTTATTTTGCGTCCGAAACAAAATGAAATTCTTTTTGATTATACGTCGAATATTATTAGATTTACAATATTTTTTTTGCGTGTATCTGATGCATTTTAATTGTGTGATTCTCAAAACTGGCGGCGATTTCTTGAGTTGCACTGCCAATTTGTCTCATTTCATGCTTAATTTCAATTATTGATGCCTTCCGTGATTCCGATACACTTTGTTTTACTATATCCATTGTATCATCAAAAAGTGACGATACGTGGTTTTTATGGCAGTGAGAGTGGTTGCGGTGGAGCTCGTTTTTTATACCGTCGAGCTGTGTCTCAATACGGTCAAGAACTTCGTGGAATACGCTGCCGTTCTAAAGTTTTTGGGTCGCACGATGGTTCACGTCAGTTTGAAGCTTAATTTGATCGGAAAGAAGCGCTTGCTGCTGAATCAGCTCCTTGAAATTCAGTTCGACGCTGACACGCGATTGATAATCACGACATGCGGGAAGCATGTAATCTCGAACAACATCCTCATGCTCCCGTTTCACACCAATGCAGGCAGCATGGAAACGTTTTGAGCAGCTTTCACACTTCTACAAAAATCGGTTGTCGATAACGCCACTTTGCATATTTTACAATTCATTGTTAACCGTGCTGACGATCGAAAATAATAGATCATTGCACAATGGCGTCATCAATTCAGTTTTGACAGTTCAGGGAGCTTGTTTACGTGGACTTAGAATATTATCGGTAAGATCGGTTTGAGATTTTGTGCTCTAAAATTATTACGATTGAAGTAAAATTGCCGGACAACACCACCTGTGCTTATTTTTGCATCATTTCCTGAATCTAACCGTTAAGAATCCAGAAAAAGCCAATACAAATTTTCGTTTGAGCGCCTCAAATTCTAACACCTTGTAAACAAGCTCCCTGAACTGTCAAAAAAGTGAGGTTAATACATTCGGTGCAATGACCTATACGACAAAAAAAACACTAATTGCAAGAACGCGCGTCGGAGCTATTTAAAATTCGACTGCACTGTACGACAGTCAATGAACAATTTGAACGGTAGTATCCGATCAGGCACATAAACCTTTGTCATATTACCTATAGTCACTAGATTCATAGTCTGGCGGATACAACGAGGGGAGCCAATTTGAACTGTCACTTGGCGGAGCCAATCGAGCATATCTCGAGTAATTCATGTTAAGGGCCTAAAAGCCATTTCTAAACAATGACTTTAAACGTTGATTTCACACGAATCACGAGAATCTCACTATATCCTACTACTCCATATGGTAGAACTAACATTCTTCTACCAAATGCTGCTTTCATTTCACGAGAGTGATTTAAGATTCAAGAGAAATCGATATTTAAAGTCATTGTATACAAATGGCTTTTAGGCCATGAACATGAATTACTCGAGATATGCTCGATTGGCTCCGCCAAGTGACAGTTCAAATTGGCTCCCGTCGTTGTATCCGCCAGACTATGAATCTAGTGACTATAATATTACCCCATGCCTCAAAACTATAGTCACTAGATTCATAGTCTGGCGGATACAACGAGGGGAGCCAATTTGAACTGTCACTTGGCGGAGCCAATCGAGCATATCTCGAGTAATTCATGTTAAGGGCCTAAAAGCCATTTCTAAACAATGACTTTAAACGTTGATTTCACACGAATCACGAGAATCTCACTATATCCTACTACTCCATATGGTAGAACTAACATTCTTCTACCAAATGCTGCTTTCATTTCACGAGAGTGATTTAAGATTCAAGAGAAATCGATATTTAAAGTCATTGTATACAAATGGCTTTTAGGCCATGAACATGAATTACTCGAGATATGCTCGATTGGCTCCGCCAAGTGACAGTTCAAATTGGCTCCCGTCGTTGTATCCGCCAGACTATGAATCTAGTGACTATACTCAAAACCGGATAAATACCGACCTATATCGACTCTTTCAGTTTTCAACAAGATATTCGAAAAAATGTTGATTACTCGCATACTTCGATTCTTAGATAAGCATAAGATTATTTACAACATGCAGTATGGATTTCGGCATGGAAGTACCACAACTGAACTTGTTGATCAAATTCTTGAAAAAAATGACTCCAAGTGTTATGTTAGAGCATTGTTTCTGGACTTACAGAAAGCGTTCAATACATTGAATCACGATACTCTGTTATGTAAATTAGACCATTGTGGGATCAGAGCTATTGCAAATGATATAATTCGTAGCTATTTGCAGAACAGAACTCAGCTTGTATCATATGATGGAGAAAATAGTTCTTTAAGACCAATATCAACTGGAGTACCCCAAGGGAGTAATATTGGTCCCCTATTATTCCTAATTTACATAAATGACATAAGTAATATTTCGCTTATTGGCACTCCAAGACATTGGCGTAACTACTGGGGGTGCCTAGGGGGCCAGGGGGCCTCCAAAATTCTGTAGCCCCCCTCAGGATTTTTCGCTAATACATTTCTAATTTGAATTAAAACACTATTCATAATCTCTACGGAATTGTAGGGTTTTTTTCCAGTTCAAGTTGTTTTTGTACTTTGCTCCCTTCAGAAATAGTTTGAAAGAGTAAAACGCGTGAACAAAAATAGTTTGAACGAGGCTGTTAAAATGTTTTGAAATTGGAAATATCTTCCCAACACCATGAGTTTCCAATAGTGAACAGCAATTATTGCTAGAGCCAAAGATGTGAAGAGAAAGTATCGATAGGTCCGAGAGAGCTCGGCAGGTTATGAAATAAAATAGATGCAGTTTGAAATTGAGCGTAGGGCTTTTGTTAAGCATTATTTCGAAGCAAACGCACACACTTAGACTTAAATAATTCTGAATTCTAATAATTCAATTGTATTAATATTAAAACCCAAAGACTCATTACTAAAATAATAGCGACAGTAAGATGTGGAGCCTGTTAAGTTGAAACATACGATTTGAAACACTTTCCTATGTACGTATTTTAATATAATTATTTAAGTTGTTGAATCTGAATAATTAGTTTTGTAAAGGCGCCTTTTAGAATTCACCATGTTATTTTCTCTTGTACGAACAATTTTGTAGAGTATAGGTTCCCCAGATTGATTAATAGTTTCGAAGCTCTCACGAATGTCGATAAGCAAAATATGGAGGTAGAAGTTTATCCATTAACGATAATTAATGTACTAATGGGAAAAAATCATCATGTGAAATTCTACTTTCAAAAATCTCGCCTTCTTGTGCGCGTGCCCACTTTTACTAGAGAGTCCGCCTTCTCATTGCCTGGTATTGAGCAATGTGAGCGGACCCATACAAAAGTAATCCTACATGATCTTTCGACTAACACACACATCTCTTCCCTTATTTTTGAAAGAAAGTAAGATGAGTGCTTCGCTGTTTTCATCGACTGCATAGCCTCAATAGAACTGAGACTATCTGAGAAGACGAAATAATGGTCTATAGACATGTCGGAAACTATCCCCAATGCGAAATTGATTGCTGCCAGTTCAGCATCATATACGTGTAGATTTGAAACAGAATCAATAATAGTACATTGCTGTCTGAGAGATTATTAGCATAGTATATTGAAAGAGAGAGAGAGAGAGAACTTTGAGAGCGTGGACTAAGGAGGGACATAATTTATATCTTTTGGGGAGAACTGTTTCAACCGTCTCCGCGAGAGGAAGTGTTTTAATAAATCGTCTGTCGTATGTAACCGGATTATTTAATTCTTTTATTAATTAACAATCACCGCCGCTCCAGCGAGACTCTACAATTTGTCACAGTCGGTAGGATCATTGAGGTGAGTTGTTTTAGTGAAAAAATAACCGTGGCTCTGTGTTTTTTTTTGTTCTGTTTCCTCATTTTGCATTTGAAGATCAATACATTGTGACTACTTTAGAATAACGGAATAATGCATGAGAAAGTTCCTTCTTGTGATGTTTTTCTCTCGATGTGATAATTGATCTTGCCTCTTTGCAAAGTATATTAGAAAAAGTTGCAAAAGTGTGGTTTTGAAAACGTGAAAAATAAACAAAATGGTAGATCAATCAATTACTGAAAGTATACCGAAGCTGACGAGACCACGCAAAAAAAAATCAAGCGAGTCCGGTTGAAAACCGAAGCACACACAACTAAAAAGATGCGAGTCCGATTGAAGATCGAAGCGCACAACACTAAGGCCGATGGTATAGTAAACGCGTTGCGGCGCGAAGCGAAGCGTTGCGGAAAAGCGAATTGATCAAAAGCGAAGCGCAACGTGAGCTATGACATAGTGAACGCGTTTTTTCACGCGTTTGGTTGCATGGTGTTGCATGTTGTTTTTCGCAGTGTTCAATGTGGATTCGTCAGACGAAGAATATTTTGCCTCCCCGGGAACAATTGATTTTATTTTAAAAAAACCCGCATTAATCCACCGATGGTGAGACTGAACCCTTCTTACATTTCACCAGAATTACAAACTCAAATGTGGGTAATATTATACTGGATACATATTTTTTCAGAAATTCCAACAAGATTCAGAAATATTCAATATGCCATACATTCGGTTGATAAAATGAACTATTTGTCAATCCACAACGTATTGTTCAGGATTGAACAAAAATTAAAATATTACTATTAATAGTCTTTAATGACCTGTGTATGTTAGTTATATAAAAGGGGAAATAACATAAATATTAGAAATTTCATATAATCAATCCATAGAATGAATTATGAGAAAATCCTAAGCGTCAATTGTGATTATCGATATGGATTCAAGATGCTTAATAAGTACATAT
Organism: Aedes japonicus; assembly: GCA_034211315.2. Classification (NCBI taxonomy): domain Eukaryota; kingdom Metazoa; phylum Arthropoda; class Insecta; order Diptera; family Culicidae; genus Aedes; species Aedes japonicus. The sequence continues at coordinate 60,495 of JASCZW010004306.1, read as the reverse complement.
TCGTTGAAAATAGTAAATGGAGACTTTGTGTAATTTTCGAATATACTCGTTGCAGTTTAAAACCAGACCACTCGAGCCAATCGATGCTGCTCTAATTCTATACAGTAGCATAGTGTGGCTAGTCCGCTGTATGTGCTATACAACGCTCCAGATACGACACAATAGAATGCAAGCGACATCGATTGGTGTGATTGGTCTTGTTCGGTTTTGCACTGCAACGAGTATATTGTCATCTCACAATTATGTGCTCTCAGGTATTGTTTTGGTCATATCTCCATGAAGAATTATCCAATCATAATGAAATTTTGACCAGTTATTTGGAGATATTATAGCTTTGATTTGGCACCAAAACTAAAATCGGTACACAAATAGCTCAGTATGTAATCGGAGACTAAACTGTTTGATTACTATTATAATAGGCCTTCAAGTACTATTTCGTTCATATCTTCGTAACGAAATGTCCGAATGAAAAAAAAATCAATAGCGTTCTATGGGAATGTTGTAGCTTCCATTTGCCGTCAACAGAACTGAAATCGGTTCACAGATGGCTGAGAAACCGATGTGACATTATTTGTAACGCACACACACACATACACACACACACACACACATACACACACACACATACATACACACAGACATGTGCTCAGTTCGTCGAGCTGAGTCGAATGGTATATGACACTAGGCCCTGTGGGCCTCGGATAAAAAGTCGAGTTTTCAAGCGATCTTAATACCCTTCTATTGATGTAAGAAGGGTAATAAGGGAAGTTAACATAATGAAATTTCGAACACTTATTTGGAAATTTTATAACTTTAATTTGGCGTTAACAAAGCTGCAATCCTGAGCTTCAATTTTGATTATCGATATGGATTCAAGATGCTTAATAAGTACATATTCGTTGAAAATAGTAAATGGAGACTTTGTGTAATTTTCGAATATACTCGTTGCAGTTGAAAACCAGCCACTCGAGCCAATCGATGCTGCTCTAATTCTATACAGTAGCATAGTGTGGCTAGTCCGCTGTATGTGCTATACAACGCTCCAGATACGACACAATAGAATGCAAGCGTCATCGATTGGTGTGATTGGTCTTGTTCGGTTTTGCACTGCAACGAGTATATTGTCATCTCACAATTATGTGCTCTCAGGTATTGTTTTGGTCATATCTCCATGAAGAATTGGAAATATCCAATCATAATGAAATTTTGACCAGTTATTTGGAGATATCATAGCTTTGATTTGGTACCAACAAAACTAAAATCGGTACACAAATAGCTCAGTATGTAATCGGAGACTAAGCTGTATGATTACTATTATAATAGGCCTTCAAGTACTGTTTCGTTCATATCTTCGTAACGAAATGTCCGAATGAAAAAAAAATCAATACCGTTCTATGGGAATGTTGTAGCTTCCATTTGCCGTCAACAGAACTGAAATCGGTTCACAGATGGCTGAGAAACCGATGTGACATTATTTGTAACGCACACACACACATACACACACACACATATACACACACACACATACATACACACAGACATGTGCTCAGTTCGTCGAGCTGAGTCGAATGGTATATGACACTAGGCCCTGTGGGCCTCGGATAAAAAGTCGAGTTTTCAAGCGATCTTAATACCCTTCTATTGATGTAAGAAGGGTAAAAATCAGTGGGGTTGTAGTTGTACAAGACACGACCGGTTGACGTAGACTACGTTGAACCAAGTGATGCATTATAATGTCAGGGAAATTCTGTGTGGCTATTATTAGCGTTAAAAGGGTTTCAATTATTCGTGCCGGTCGCTTACCCTTACCGATAGAAGCAGTTCATGTCACAATATGACGAGTGCGGCTCTTATGGGACATTAGACCAGCGTTTTGAAGCCAGTATGTAAGAAAATTCTTTTGTACGCTCTTGAGATATTATTTGGTGGCCCTGAAGAGGGCCGTTTGGTTTTATGAAGTCAGTGCGTGTAAAAAATTCTCTTGTACACTCTTTGTAACTCTTTGGTGGCCCTGAAAAGGGTCTTTTGGTTTGAATGATGACACGACCATGGTTGCACGTTTTACGATGGACTATCTTTAAGGCCTAGAAGATAGTTGAGGATCTGTTAGGGAATATAAAATTATTAAATTAATGATAGTTTTGCTCATTCTTATAATCAAATCGCTTGACATTACTAAATGTTCATTTGTCGAAAATCAAAATCGTTGGACGGTCGTTCAAGAAAAATGCATAATATTGCTGGCATTGCAAACGGAGGTCACGGCAGAATCTTCATCACGACTAGTTGTTTGATCACAGTTCAAATCCAAGTCGAGATAAAGGTACTTCTTCATGAAATCAATGAAGGGAAGTTTCTCTGACTTTGGAACAATGATGTAAAAATTGCCAGTCACAATAACTGGTATACCTTTTCTGATGTATTTCACCAGGTTGCGTGCAATAAAATATTTAATCTGTTTGATTGTGAGATCTGGCAAAAACATGTATAAAGTGAATCCTAGAGGGTTTGAGCTGTTTAGTGGAATACATGTAACTAGAAATTAGAAGAAAAATTAGTATCTTCCATTTAATTCCAACTACCTTTGCTTATCTTCGACAGATACGCGTATTTCGTCTACAATGTGCAGACTTCTTCAGTGTCTCGTATTAATAACTCGACTTGTTAGTGAAATGAAAATCGAAAAGAGCAACGTGGCTGTGCTCGGAGCGATGGAATAAATAAACTTTACGGAAATTCGTTCGAACAAGAATCCTTAATGATATCCATATCCATCGACTTAACTTGACTGAAATTATTATTCATGTTTCTATGTGAATATCAGGTAAATTAGTGAATCCATTATGGCTTAAACGTTAAGGAAATCGAAATATATATTAATATATTAGATCTCGCAGAATAAAGAGTATGGGAGAAAAGGTTGGATAATATATGATAAATTCTTATAAATATAAAATAAACACCTGAGAAAATAATCACGCATTAAAACATGTTCAGCGCATTAGTTGTATCGATATCATTTGAAGGTTCGTATGATGTAAGTGCACGCGGCGGATGTCATCACCAGAACACAATTAATACTATGTTGAAATTTATTAAGACAGGGAGCGATAACATAGAAAGATATTCAATTGCTTTGATGACATGCACTTTGTCAAATTGATTTAAATTTAATAAATATCAATTTCCTACCTCGAGTTGAAGGACCTTCTCCATCGTCCCAACTAGTTGTTGGCAACGCATTACCTCTTGCTGCTTTCAATTTCGCCCGAAAACTACGAGCTCGCACGGCATCGGTGCATGGTCGTTTCGGAGGATTTCCCGTATGTTCGCTCTTTATGCGCTTCTTAAATCTGCGCAAGCGTTCTGGATCAAATCGGTTAGGCATTCTCACTTTCACTATATTTCTCAAAACGTTTTTCTTCCTAGAGGTAGGACTCTATCCAACGCGAATCGTTAACACAACAGAACAACTGTTTATAACACACTACTAATTGTAATTCACAGAGAATGTTGGTTCGGCATCGAAAATGGTGTCCGTGATAGGAAATTTGTGTGGTTTAAGGTATGGACGAAGGGAAAACAAGTTTGCCAATACCACTGGCTGTCAATCGACAATTTAAAACGAAAATCCCAATCAAACAAACTCTCAAGCTGAGAATATTAAATTGAAAGTAGCCAAAATGGATTTGTATCTGGTAGGATTTTTCGGTGAAAATAAATCAAAGCACCGGCAGGCTTTGATTTATTTTCACTGATTTTGTGGATCCGCTGCATAGCCCGCTGTTGCCTAGTAACGACTTGGCAAAATCCAATATGACTGCCAATCGACCGAAATGTAAGATAAACTCTTATTCAACTAATTCTCTTAAAATAGAAATTGAATTGATTTATTGATTCATCGCGGGTTGCGCCAACCAGCTAGGAAAAAACTTTCACCGACGGAGAATTGTCCTGCTCGCCTTCCATGGAGTACAAACAGTACAAACAGTAGCGTTTTCGCAGTCGTGACGAACAAATCGGCACTAGATTAAATGGCGCACAAACTGAACGAAATATTAATTTAATTCTTATAAAAACAACTCTGAACTGGATTGGTTGTCCTCAAAAGGACAGATTATTTATTAGTGAGTTGCGTTAACCAGCTGGGTAAAATTTTCCCGACGGCTCGCCCTCCATGGAAGCGTTTGTGCAGTTGCAGCGAACGAATACCATGGTATTAGGCACACAAACCTAACGAAATAAAAGTTTAATTCCTGTATAAACAACTCTTTCAATTAAATTGGATGTCCTCAAAAGGACAGATTATCAATTTACGGATTGCGCCAACCAGCATGGTAAAATGTTTACCGACGGCTCGCCCTCCATCGAGCACCGAACTAAATTTAATATTAGTTCTTTAATAAACAACTCTTCAATTTTAATTCATTGTCCTCAAAAGGACAGATAATTTCCACCTACAGCTGCTCGCCCCCAGGACGCTTTCCCCAAACAGCAGCATTTTCGAAACCATCGCCGCGATGAGGTAAATGGCGGCTTGCACAAACCAACGCGATTGTGCGCCCCCATAATCCGCCATTTTACCTCATCGCGATAATCACTGTTTGGAGAGCTTTGGTTCTTACCACCATCAGCTGCTACGCGCTCAGCTCCGCTGCCGGACGAATGAAGCAGCTGCGACCAGCTACCTGCGACCAGCTCCGCACAGCTTCAATGCTGCCAAACGACTGAGGCAAAATTTGTAAAACGAACACTAAGGTTTTACACCGTTCTCAGCTGCGTGCGAGACGAATTACATGATGGGTTAAAGTCTCTCTCTAATACAAAGAAGAAGCAGATGATGCAAGACGTTCCTTGCTTCGATTTGAAATCTGTGATAGGAAATTTGGTAAATTTACTCTGCAAAATGACTTTGTAAGACATCACCATATATTTGCGTTATTTTCAATAGTTTACTATTGTTTAAGAATAATGTTTGACAATTGAATTGGAGCGCGGTAAAATTTCCGACCGATTGAGGAAGGAATCATGTAAATCTATCGTGAATTATGTGAGCTATTCGCGTACAAAACGTACGGTTTTTCGTGACGGTGGCAAAATTTTAGATTTTCATTTGACACCCTACCCTTGCCGTAAGACGTAGTCTACGTCAAAAGGGAATTCGCTGTGCATCCGATTAACCATAACAAAAGAAACGATGTACAGTAAATCTGAAGGGTGCAATTATGACTTCAAAGTACGCACTTTGCTTGAAGACTGGAATTATTCATAAAAGGCCTAAATAGGTTTTATACAAAAATGCCTAAAAAAAAAAGGTTATATGTCAAGAAGTGAATACATTTTAGGTATATTGCAGCATGTAAAAGAGATTAGAAACAATGCATTTTTTCAAAGGTGATTGTGTAAAGGAACTACCCAAGTAACCACAAGCATTATATTCAACTCAAAATCAACATCGGTAATGCGGGATCGCATCAATTCAACAGTTCTCAAGTAATAAAGCGTTATATAAGCTTGAAAAAGTAGTGATGCATTACCAATGCTATAATGCTACTTTAGCCATGTCTTATGGCATTACAAAAGATATAACTTTAGCTCGATCTTAGTGAGGCCCTTTTCAGCTTTAATCAAACTTCAAAGATGCACTAGACGTAATACATATGCCCTATATATGCATGCTATTATAGCCTCGTGGTTACTTGGGTAGTCACTTTATGAAATGAAGATGGATAAGAAACTTAGCACCAATATCTCAAAACTTTGGATCTGCTTTTTTTATTTAAATCAATGACATTCAGTATCAATTTATCTCAAAGCATCCATATGCAAATAAAATACATCATAAGAACATGTTTTTTCTTGCTGGGATTGATGATTTGCAGGAGAAAGTTTTCATTTCCGGTTATAGTATCAATAAATAAAGATCAATCTAAATTATCTAATTAGTGCCTTGTAGCCTGTCCATGATACTTGATGCTGGTTTGGCTTGCAAGAACCCTTTTTGTTTTTATTATCAATTTTGTTCCGGCAAAGGCAGTCAATTAGAACAAATCGATGTTTCCACTTTGATGATGGCCTTGTTTTTATGTATTTTTTCTATGACACTGGAATAAGAAAAGAACTTAAAGGTATTCATTTTTTGGTATTAAGGCATTTTTTGACATATGGAGGTTGTTCATTAAAATGCATAGAATGTAGTCAAAAACTTACTACCTCAGAATAACCGTGTAGAGAAATTCATCAGCTCTCGGTTTTGGTAAAGTTTTGTGGTTTTGTCCCACAACACCTTTTTCGCAAAAACTGCATAAATTAAATTTTTCGCATCCATACCCATTTTGTCGATCACCGTCAGCAGAATAACAACAAAACTGCCCAGCCGCAGATCCTCTAGCGTTTACGCGCGTCAAAACACCACTCGGGCTGCTTAGACGCGTTTGACGGCCGGTTCGCACCGCATCGCGTTGCGTTGGCTATACCAGGATTACGCGGTACGCATATATTTTCATCAAAAGTGCTTTGACGCGAACGCGTTCGCTCGCGTGAACGCTTCCAAACGCTTCCACTATACCATCAGCCTAAGACGCGTCCGGTTGAAAGCCGAAGCGTACAAAAGCATAAAAGATGCGAGTCCGATTGATGATCGAAGCGCACAATACAAAGACAAGATGCATGTCGGGTGAAAGCCTGATGCGCACAAAAAAAAAGAAAATTGACTAGATGCCGGCTGAAGACCGATATTCCTACGTGTTTGAAAAAAACTAGAAGGGACAGCCCAATGGGGTTGTACGCAAACTTGACGTAGGACTACGTAGTGACATTGCAATGTAAGTGCTGTTTTAATGAGAGGTTGGATCGGCATAGATAAGTAAGTTTATTAGAAAATTCGACAATTTGCTCTTTAGATATCATTTGGCTGGGTCCATGATTTTGGTCTACGCGTTATCGCGGGTTGGTATTTTCTGCCATCTCGAGCACTTCAGTGGCCAGGTATTCCATCGCCGCAGCGAAGTAGACGGGGGCTCCGGCACCAACGTGCTCGGCGTGGCGCAGTCACCGTTCCCGAGCAGACGGTGAATGCGACTGGCAACAGCAAACCGGTGCGATTCGTGCGGGACTTTGGCTTGCTCTTGAAATTTCCTCGAGCTGCTACGTATCACAAATGACTGCTGGCCATGCAAGGGCCTTTTTTATATAATGGCATCGGGTATCATTGAATGGAAGGAAGGTGGTAACACAAAGGCAATGCGAAACAAATTTTACAAAAGGGGACGGGCCTCACTAGTTGCGGCAGACACCAGCGAGGAAATGAAATCATCACGCTGTATGGTTTCGGATGTTAAATTCACATCACCTTATGTAAAAGAAAAATGCCCTTTTCAGGGACAAAACCCCCAACTAAAGAGAGTCGAGATATGGACATATATTTCGTTTGTTGGTTATTAAACATGTTTAGCCATTTACAGCGAGACGCGACCTTTAAAGCTATGCCGTGTTGAGCCAGTGCGTGGGAATGTAAATGTTGATGAACGCAAGAGAAACTTCAAATTAACAAACTCTTTAGATGGGCAAATTATGTTGTTCGTCCTGAAAAGGACGGTTTTAGTTGACGGGGAGAACATGGTTCCAATTGAACTTGGGCTTTTCACTCGGTCTTCTTGTACAGCTGGACAGCCTGAAAAATACATCACTTTGTGAAATGTTCACACCGGAAAAGTTTCATCAGCTCTGCGTCATTGCGGATGGCCAGCTGCATGTGACGTGGTATGATTTTGGTCGACGCGTTGTCATGGGTTGGTATTTCCTGCCATCTCGAGCACTTCATCGGCCAGGTATTTCACCACCGCAGCGAAATAGACGGGGGCTCCAGCACCAACGCACTCGGTGTAGAGACCTTCCATAGCAGACAGTGAATGCGAACGAGTGGGAGCTGCAATCCGGTGACGGTGCGTAGCCGAGCACTGACTCAACATCTTTGAGATCGCTGAAAGACTGAAGGAAAATTTCAACGTGTCTCCCTTAAATATCTTTTCCTGATGCATAGGCGACGTTCCTTACTTAAATATGAAGTCTGTGATAGCAAAGTACTGTGTATTTGGTAAATTTACTCTGAAAAATCGGCATTATAAGACATCACCTTATATTTGCGTTAATTTCAATAGTTGAATGTTAAAAATCAATAGTTTTTAATATTTTAATCGAAGCGTAGAAAATGTTCCGATCGATTGGTGCAAACATTTTGAAAATCAATCGTGGAATGACTTAGTTATTAACGTTCAAAACCTATATATTTTTCGTGACGCTCCAAATTTTCGCAATTCGAACGTGTACCCCAGTATTGAAAACACAGACGTAGTCCTACGTCAAAAAAAAAGGAGGGCGAGAAAGGTTTTAGGCTGAACCCGCAAACATAAAGAAGAAATAATGTGATTTCTAATGCTAATTTTCAACAGTGCATTACTCTAACTAGTATATAGAAAGTGCTATAATCACTTTTATACTCAAATGATAAACAATGATGAATGTCACTTACATATTATTATATGACGTTCCCACGGCTGGGGTTTAATTTTTATAGCAATACATTACAAGACAAATATATGAAAATAATCTAGCACAACAATTCTTTCACAAGTGATATTTTAAAATTGTGCTTTTGGATCTATTTATTGGCTAATGAAACGCAATGGGTTTCAATGACTATTTACTGATTGAGACAGAAAATATCATTTGCATAATCCTCAGATCTTATAAAATGTAATCGTTTCACTTTGTTACCTTACCAGTTTGATCAAGAAATGGGCAGCCTTTTTTGTACACAGAGGGTGTTCTCAAACAATCCGTTGCATATTTAAATCCAAACAGAAGTAGTGATGTGGGCAAGTGAGGTATGTGTGAGTGTGTGTGTGTGTGTGATGGGGGGGGGGGGGGGAGGAACATATGATTTTGGGTTGGCGCTTTCTTCTTTCTTTTCAGAGAGCGAGTAATGGCGCTATAACCATAAGCCATAGGGAGCTAGGACTATAGTTAATGCTAAAGTCCCAACCGTTTGAAGATAAATGGAGCATCACTTAACCCTCTTAGACTAGATGCTCCCAACGACCATTTTTTGAATACATTTTTGTTCTGTGCACCAAACAGGGCATTCTGTTCAACTATTCTCTCCGACTATTAATTTCCTTTTTCCTTTGATATCTACTGAAGGCTACGTGGGTTCCCCGTGTCTTCTTAAGGTAGATACCAAATCCTCCCTATCACCAACGGTTGCATGGACGTGGCCAGGTGAGCGATCGAGGAGTGTTTTCGTGGTGATTGTTGCGTGAAGAAACGTATCAGAAGCTGGTTTCGTTTCATGGTGGCATGCAATGTCTCCAACGAATTATTCCTCATCGTAGCTCCATCCACGAGGTGTGCAACCGTCAATGCTAATGCTAATGCTAATGCTAAAACCCGCAAACATAAAGAAGAAATCTATCCTCTGATGCCATCTCGTGCTTGATCGTTAAGGCGTTCTTGACCTCACATGTGTGCGAATGCGGGGTTATTAGCTCTCTTCAAAGCAAAGCACGTATCCCGTAAGAATGGGATGAAAGGTAAAGGCATCAAATCGCACACAAAAGTGAAAAAAAGGAGACAGATTGAGGACTGTACATATACATGAATAAGGTTATGTGCGTACATTAGGTGTGTGTGAACTAAAGCGCACACAAACGTGACGAGAAGCAAAGCTGGTAGCATACAGATGCTTTAGGCCTGTTACTTACACCAATGATTCTCTATCGTTCATGCGAGTTTTTCTCACTTGTGTTGGTCAGAATACAACAGCGGGAGTAATCAAGTGAAAAAAAAGAGTTTCTCTAGAATAGAAAATCGAGTTGAGAGGTTTTAAATTCCGTGTCACGCTATTACAGGATGATTCATGATGATGGCATGTGGAAAATGTGAAGCAATTAAGGCTAGCCTAGTTTATATATGCCCTGCACCATAGTGATGTTTAATACATAGACCGAGCGTGCAAATTGAATTCAGTATATTGCTAGTTTATTGGTAGTTTATTAAGATGCTTTTGTTGGCCACAAAAAAAAATTACAAACAAATCTGATTTTTTCTTTTAACAAGTGCAGAGCAATTCAAAGGGAGTGCATAATAAGGGAAAGAATTTACCTGCAAAGGTTTGTTTGGATGACGAGAAGTCTCGAACACAGTATTCCGTAATAATATGACAAACGTATCTTTAGCAAATAAACAACGTATTAATGGTTTTTCAGATGGACTCCGATAAAAGTTATCCCCTAGAGCCATTCAACGATGAGGTCGATGCTTCGGACCTTCGTCGAGAGTGGGAGGAATGGCTCAGATCTTTCCAACTTCTTTTGAAATTGAAGCAAATAGGTTCGCAGCACGATCGACTGGTCCTTATGCTTGCACGCGGTGGACGAGGTTTGCAGAGGATATATTACAATCTAGGACCAGTGTTCTTGAGAGATCTACCCAGCACCGGTAGAAATACCCCTAGCACCACAAGAGACTCCTGAGTACGATAACGCTGTTAAGCGATTAAATAACTTTTTTGTTGGAAAGCGCAATGAGCGGGTTGAACTTGAAGTGTTTCGTTCGCTAAAACAATCAACCGATGAATCTTTTAATCAATTCATTCTCAAACTTCGCATACAAGCCACCCGTTGTGATTTTCGGGACCGCGAAGAGAAGGAGATTCTACATCAAGTAACGATGGGTGCTCGGGATGAAAGAGTGAAGGATAATCTGACAAACTACGCAATCAATCGAGAAATCCTCATCAAGCAAAAGGAGAAATTATATTCGTTCAAGCATGAATCCGAACAGGCTGGCGTGTCTGCAGTAAAGCAGGTATGGGTGAAAAAGTCACAGTCTAAACCTCGGAATCCAGCAATGCGCACTTTCGAGCGTGAACGGCCATGGAATAAAGATAATCGTGCCAGGTTGGAGTGTGATCGCTGCGGTTCTTGGAAACATCATAACGGATCAGAAAGTTGCGTTGCTCGGAACTCACGTTGCAACAATTGTGGCCGTATAGGCCATTTTGCCAGAAAGTGCAGATCAGTACGGAAAACACAGTTCAGAGCACGCAGCACTTGGAAGCGTAACGGCGGTGAAACCAATGTCTTACGAGAAGAAAACCGCACTGATGAGGAGCCAATACGCCGTCGCCAAACGTCCGAGGAGTCGATGAACGTAGAATGATTTGTTTTATGTCTTATTTGTTTTCTCAAAATGAATTCGATTTATTATTAACGTTTTTTTTCCTTGTAAACGATAACCGTTACCTCATTGAGGGATAGTAGCGTCTCGCTAAATTCCGAACAGTATCATTATTAATAAATGCATTGAAACCAAACCACATGAATTTCCTTTATTTGCATAGATGAGATTAAAAAGTGACGGGATGATCACATGCAAGAACGATCAATATCCAGTGATGTTTTTAACAACAATCAACACGGTCACTGAGCAAGTTTGGAGTGAGCTCATCAACAGCAACGCGACTCAGTTTAAGAAAAGGTTTCGCTGTGATCGAAATTTCTTGGCCTATGCTACCCAGGAGCCTTTGCGTGTATTAACAATATTCGAAGTATGGATTTCGATAAATGAATCCAAGCCAAGAAGTTATGCCGAATTTTTCGTCATCGAAGGGTCCAAGAAATCACTCCTTAGTAAGAGAACAGCAGAAGATCTAAAAGTTTTGAAAGTTGGTCTTGAGATTCAGAACATCGAAGCTGCCAATGGAGCCTTCCCAAAATTCCCCCACGACCAGGTTAAGTTGTCCATTGACACATTGACAGTCGTGTACCATCAAGGAAAATCGCATATTTGAGGATTCCTGCAGCAATGGAAGAGAAAGTAGATCGTAAAATACAGGAGATGTTGAACAGTGACGTGATAGAGCCAGTTATAGGACCCCCAGAGTGGATTTCGCCGATGGTTGTAGTACCTAAGGGTAAAGACGACATTGGGCTTTATATAAATATGAAGTACCCAAATGAAGCAATACAACGTGAACATTATCCGCTTCCGATGATTGATACATTACTGAATAAGCTTAAAGGATCGACTGTATTTTCTAAACTTGACATGACATCAGCATTCTACCACATTGAGCTGCATCCAGATTCTCGTGGAATCACAACTTTTATGACTAGCAGAGGACTTATGAGGTTCAAACGGTTAATGTTTGGAATTAATTGTGCTCCAGAGGTTTTCCAACGAGTGATGTCCGAAATGTTAGCTGGCATTGAAGGGGTCGTTGTATCGATGACGTTGTAGTAGCTGGAAGTACTAAAGAAGAACACGACACTCGACTTCGACAAGTGTTCACCGTTTTGAAAAGGAACAATGCTACGCTAAATAAAGCAAAATGTCTAATTGGAGTGATGGAACTTGAGATTCTAGGGTTTAAAGTGAGCGCAGCAGGAATATGCCCATCCGATGAAAAGATTGCTGCCATCCAAAATTTCAGAAGACCGGAAACCAAAGAAGAAACTCGAAGCTTTTTGGGGCTTGTCAATTTTGTCGGACAATTTATCCCACATTTGTCAACGCGATCCGAAGCATTGCGTCAGTTCATCAGAGGGGATGTTGTAAATTTCGGCAAATATCAGCAAAATGCGTTTGATGATCTTCGAAACGAATTGTAAAATACATTTCGAAGATTAGGTTTTTTTGACCCAAAAGACAAGACAGAACTATACGTTGATGCTTTTCCGGTGGGCGTTGGGGCAGTGTTGACTCAGCGAAACACTATACAGGTCTCTAGAATCATCAGTTTTGCTTCAAAAGGTCTTATAAAAACAGAGAAGGTGTACCCGCAAACGCAGCGAGAAGCTCTGGCAGTTGTGTGGGCCATCGAGAAATTCTACCCATATTTGTTTGGTACTCATTTTACGATTTTTACCGACCACAAGACATTAGAGTACATCTACGGAGGAAAACATCAACAAGGAAAGCGTGCTTGCTCACGAGCTGAAGGCTGGGCGTTAAGGCTTCAGCCATACGACTTGCGTGTGGAGCATATCCCTGGTTCGGCAAACATTTCGGATGTTCTCTCAAGGTTAGGCACACAGCCTAATACAGATACACCCTTCGACGAATCTACTGAACACTACTTGTGTGCCATTGGTGAAGGACCAACGGCCATCTCTCTTCAGGAAATAAAGAACGAGACTAGTCGAGATGAAGTTCTCAAAGTGGTATCCAAAGCAATACATAGTCAACACTGGCCATCGTCTCTTCACCAATATCAAGCATTTTCTAACGAGCTGGGAATAGTAGATGGAATTGTCGTAAGAGACGAAAGAATCATCCTTCCATCAAGCCTTAGACAGAGAGCGTTGGTGATCGCTCATAGAGGACATCCGGGGGTGGTCACAATGCGAAGGACCCTCAGGGAAAGAGTAAGGTGGCCATACATGGATCGAGATGTAAGTAATCATAGTCAGGAATGTGCAGGATGTGCGGCAGTTAGCTCACAAGATGCACCTGAACCTATGGTGCGGAAAGGATTGCAGAACGTACCTGGCAAGAAATTGCGATCGACTTCTTCTCGGCAAAAGAATGCGCTACATTTTTGGTAGCTGTTGATTACTACAGTCGATTTCTCAGAGTCACTGAGATGAAGGGAACTAGTGCTACCAAGACGATTGAAGCTCTCGAGACTCTCTTTCAAGAACAAACGTACCTGGAAACCATCCGGAGCGATAATGGACCACCGTTTTCCAGTGAGGAGTTTTCTTCTTACTGCAACTGCAAAAATATTCGCCTCATCCGTACCATCCCATATTGGCCACAAATATGAATGGCCTAGTAGAACGGCAAAATCAGGGAATTTTGCGTACTCTGCGGATTGCAAAAGCCATTAATGTAGACTGGCGTAAAGCCATTCGAGACTATGTATATGCATACAACACGGTGCCCCATTCCGTGAAAGGGAAAGCACCAATGGAATTGAAGACTGGAAGGCCGATCAAGGATTTACTCCTTTCTCTAAGAACCGATCCACATTGGAGTCGAGATGAAGAAGCCCGAGACAGAGATGCAATTAAGAAGATGCAGGCAAAAGCATATGCTGATCAGCGACGACATGCTAAACCGTCTCAGATCAATGTTGGAGACGAAGTCATGTTATAAAATTATCAAACTGGCAAACTCGAGCCCAAGTTTATACTTGCAAAGTTTATAGTAGTCAAGAGAAATGGAAACGATGTGGTCGTCAGGAACGAAGAATGTGTTATTTACCGCCGCCCGGTATCTCATCTAAGAAAATGGCCAATTAGAAGAAAAACTGAATCCGAAAAGACATCAAACAAGCATCCAGACTCTAAACCGTTAGATACAGATCAAGCACGACCATTGATGATAAGCGACTCATCCACGGAAATCGAATCGGATTTAGAAACTAATCACGATGTACCAATGGCAGAGATGAACTCGAGGACACCCAAGAGAAATCAGAAGCAAAACGAAGAAGACACCAATGCAAATACTAAGCGTCCAAAACGTGACAAGAAATTACCCGCCCGGTATAGCTCATAGTGTGTTGTTAGTATAGGATAGTTATGATCTTTTTTGGATACTTTTATTTTTATCAGAGCAGAAAAGGGATGTAGAGTTGAAACAGAATCAATAATTATTCATTGCTGTCTGAGAGATTTTAATAGTATATTGAAAGAGAGAGAAAGAGAGAACTTTGAGAGCGTGGACTAAGGAGGAACATAATTTATATCTTCTGGGGAGAACTGTTTCAACCGTCACCGCGAGAGGAAGTGTTTTAATAAATCGTCTGTCGTATGTGTGGTAACTGAGCCGCACTAACTATACACGACACGCACAAGTGAACCATACACGATACTGAGCAGAGTAGAACTGAGGGCACTTTTAGTATAGACTGACATAAACCCCTTCGCGCTCCACACATACATTAACATACGAATCACACTACCACATCCCCCTTTCGCTCAAGATACTTGTTTTATTTTATAGTTTGATCAGATATCAAATATTATATAAATGTATTCATATATCAAAGATGTACATATATATATATAAATATAGCAAGTAAGGATACTTATCTTTATGGGCTGTAAATCACCATCGCTCTATTCTGGCCGTTGGTCGTGAAGTGGCCGTAAACAGATTTTCTAAAGGCCTGTGGTCGGTTTCTAGTTCAAAGTGTATTCCTAAGAGATATATCCTAAATCGCTCAACTCCCCACACTATTCCGAGAGCTTCCTTTTCAATTGCAGGATATTTTTTTTCGGTTTCCGAGAGGCTCTTTGATGCGTACCCAATAACTCTGGGTTGGTTAGTCTTGAATTGCAGTAGCACAGCGCCTAAACCAACTCCTGATGCATCTGTAATCAGCAATGTCTTATCTTTGGGATAGTAATACCCTAAATGGTCGAGGGATCCAATCATTTCCTTGAGCCGATCAAATGAGTTTTGATGCTCTAGTTTCCAGTCGAACTGTGTATCCTGTTTCAGCAATTCTCTCAAAGGGTAGTTCACGGTTGCCAAATGCGGAATAAAACGTGACACATAAGTCACCAGTCCAAGAAAGCTTCTCAACTCTTCTTTGGTTTGTGGTGCTCTGAACTTCAGAATCGACTCGACTTTTTATTCCGTAGGCGCAATTCCATCCGATGAAAGCGTGTGTCCCAAAAACGATATCTTCCGTTGTTTGAACTTACATTTGTGGTCATTCAATAATATGCCGTAGCGATTCAGAACATTCAAAGTTTGTTTAACTGCCCTATCGTGCTCCTCTTCAGTGGATCCGGAAATGACGATATCATCGATAAACACAACTGTGTTTTTACATTCCGCGAGAATACTTTCCATCAAATTTTGAAACAACTCCGGTGCACAATTCACCCCAAAGAGTAACCTCTTGTATCGAAACAAACCCCAGTTTGTAATAAATGTTGTTACATCTCGACACTCTTTCGTTAGTTCAACTTGGTGGAACGCTTGTTTTATGTCTAATGTCGTAAACAATGTGGCATTCCGAAACCTCGGGAGTAAATCGTCAAAAATTGGAAGCGGATGATTTAGTCTTTGGATGGCCTGATTTGCTCTTCGCATGTCTATACACAGTCGAAGGTCACCGTTATCCTTAAGTATCGGAACCAGAGGAGAAACCCATGATGTTGGTTGTGTAACTTTTTCGATGATATCTAACTGCAACAATTCCTTAAGCTTAGATTCAACTTGTTGCAGAAGTGGAATGGGGCAGCGGCGAAGAGGCTGGATAACTGGTGGAACCGTTCTATCAATAGGCAGACTTAATGTTATCCCTTTCATCTTGGGAAAAGGTTCTTTGATCGTGTCCATTCTACTTACGGCAGTTTCGCTAGGCAAACCAATTTTAGGAACTCCAATTTCTTGGGCAGTTATTTTTCCAAGTAATGGTTGCTGTCCTTTCTCGATAACGTAAAAGGTGGAACTCGTTTTTAATAGCTTCCCTCCGTCATTTATTTCCAGATCAGCGTCAAATACTGTGACTAGCTTTAACGGAACACGACCGTATGCCAAAAACTTTTTCCCGTGATCGAATCTTTCATTACGAATGTTAACATCTCTCAGTTTCATAAGTTCCCATGTAGTGTCATCGATTAAGTTATGCTTAGACCCTGAGTCTATAAGCATAGTTATATCAACTCCCCCAATGCAACATATTATCAAGTCGTCGGAATCTCCCACATTGTATACCGAATGTTCTTCAGATTTCAGTTCGTCATTATGTTCATTGATATTATATACCGGCCGGGAATATTTTACAGGGCGTGACGGACCCTGGTTGTTTACGATAACGGCTTTGCGTTTGCGATCAAAAGTACCCTAATTAAATTTTATAGAAGAAAATAACAACAAAAGCAAAGTAAAACAACAATTCAGGTTTCAATTTATTAATGAGACATAAAACAATACTTACAGAATTAGCTGAGGTCCTAGTCTTGCAAACTGACTGGAAGTGGCCAATTTTTCTGCAACGTAGACACACCTTATTCCAAGCTGGGCATTGTTCAGCATCTCGATGACGACTGTACCCACAACGCAAGCACCGTGGTTTTGCTCCAAACGTCTTGGTGGAGCTATCGTAGAGTCGGTTTATCGTACTTATAATCGGCTCGTAGGGACGATTTATTGAGCTTCCAAGTGGTTTTGGGTTCATTTTGGCTGATTGGTACCTTACTGATTGGTATGCGTTGATTACTTTAATTGCTTCGTCTAGAGTCAAGTGTTCTTTTTCCAATAATTTTTGACGTAGGTCCTCTGATGCATATTGGATTATTTTATCCACGACCGCAATCTGCCTGCTTTCACTTTCTGTATTGCCAAAGGAACACTTTTCAGCCTTCTGCTGCACTCTGAGGGCAAACTTTTCTATAGCCTCGCTTTCACCAGGTATCATGGACCAAAACAGAAATCTCTCTAAGCTGTCATGGTGCTTTGGTGAGAAATATTGTGTCAACCTCTCTTTAGTTGAAAGGTACGGATCGATTGTAGGATCATCAACTTCATCTTCACATCCAGGTATTCCATAATAAGCGCTTTGCAGTTCCAGGCCTCATATAGCAAGTAACTGCATTTTACGACCTGAACCATCAAAGATATTTGCAGCTGCCATGACTGTTTCGAACCATCGGATCCATGATCCCCACGCATTGCGAATCTCGGATTGTGGCAGGTGCTTATATTTAAAATGTGGCAGATTGTATGATGCCGGGCTGAAGAACGACACATTCTGATGAATTACCGGCTGGTTAGCGCCATCCACATTCAGATCAGGTTCATTCATGTTGATTGATCTGTCAATAATATTAATACACAATAAAATGAAATGAAAGCCTTTGCCTTCTACCATTTTCAATACTAATGAAGTCTTTCTTTCTAATTAGTGTGCAATATTTCATATCAGAATCTTATCATAATTATTTATTGTCATATACACCATTAGGTCATAAATCCTAGTTATTGTTCGAAATTCATTAGAATTTATTTATTATTGCTTAGTATAACATTTAAGCTCCATAACTCATTCTCTTCATAAAATCCATAACTCTTCCTTCATGCCAGCAACATTCAGAAACTGTCTGACAAGCATAGCTTAGCACAGATTAACTGAACATCTCGCAACATCCAAGAGCGATCCAATAATAAGCTCATTAATGTTTTTCGTTCACTCAATATCGAGATTTCTCATATTAATTATTATTATTCACTGACATCCACAAAATGTAATATTCTATTGTCGCAACATTGGAGAGCAATTTCAAGGCCATTAACCCTCACATGAATACAAACATTCAACAACACACATTTGTGTTACCTATGTGCATGTTATTTAATTTCGTTATCGCAACGTCTGAGAACAAAAATCCAATAGGATTGTTTTATTTCAGAACCATAATTTAACTCATTTGAGTTCTTTTCTAGATTGTTCATATGCATAAACATGTAATTTAATCTTGTCTTCGTAACTTCTAAGAGCGGAAATCCAATAGGATTATTTCATTGCACAAACAACATTCAACTCATTCGAGTTCTTATCTAGATTGTTCATATACAACCAATCAAATTTTTCTTTTTCACTTTGTACTATTACGGCTTTCACAACTCAATAGACTAACGAGGCACTCATATACAATTTCCTTTCATTTACTGTCAAGGTCATCATATCCCAAATGGCCTACATTCAATCGACTCACCAATACATACATATGCTTTACCAGGTATTCGTACAGCCTTTAATTGTGACTCTTAAGTAAAACAGGGCAAAATGGTTCATTTGAATGAGCGGCTCAGAGCAATGTGGTCATTTGAATGAACCGGCTCATATGAGCGGCTCAATGGCTCTTATAAAAAATTGATCCACCTACGGTGAACTCTCACCCTTTTTACTCTTCCTTGGGAGTATCCGAACACAAACCCAAAAGAAGCCAGTTTGATCATGGGCACTTTATTTAATCACCATTGTAGTAACTCACAACCCATATTCACCGAAACATGTTTAATTAAATACAGAAAGCAGTTATCACTTGGCAGTTGTTTCATCGAGATCCGTCCAGTGGTCGAAAAAAAGACCACCAGATGCCTCGTTTTGCATTGTAGACCTCACAACTTGCGCTGATTGTAAGCCTCTATCAACGGATATTGTTAGATGTATGGTGGAAAGATGTCGTCTTAAATTTCCCGTCGAACCTCCGGACAACGCTAGCAATTTTTGCAGTAGTTGCAAGGTCCTGACACTTTACCATTTCCATCACATTTGCGATCAAAATGATAACAAATCGCACTTGAACTGATTGATGACATGGTTTAAAAAAGAAAATAATTTTAATTTTGTAAATTTTCAAAAAAAAAACGTATGCCTCGGATTACAGTCGATTTACAGCTCGAAAAAATGTTGTCAGTGTTGTCTTTTTAACTCAAATGTTGTTTAATAAAACTCAAGGAACGCTAGGTGAATAAAAACGTAATATAAATCACTTGATGATGCACTAATCTGAAGAAAAACAATCCTCAACTGTTTCGTTTTTACTGTAGCAAATTGCACTGTCCATACTTGTCAATGGTGTATTCAACGTGAATTTATCGCAGAAAATTGCACTTACTGGGTAGAATAAGTGCGAGCAAGAGATACTGAGAAATCAATGAACCCATTCATCCCAATATGCTAGAGAGAAAAAAGCCTAGAAATAAAAGAATCTGTTGAAATCGAACCACCAAACGCCAAAACACGATCAAGTTTTGCGGTGAGAGTCACGCATACTTTCATTCGGCTGAGGAGAGGGAACAAGCAAAAATAACAAAACATGCCTGTTGAAGGTTCTCGGTTGGTGTAATAGCCAGGAGAGAAAAAGAGCAAAATGAACGCACACCAGCGGCTTGAGCAGTTCGTGGTTCAAAACGTTCAAAGCCGTTCGTAGTGAGCCGCCGTTCAATTTTGAACGCCTCGTTCATTTGAGAGCCGCGGTTCACTTCTATAGAGCTGTGGCTCGCTTACTCTTTTTAAAGAGCCGGTTCTAATAAGCGGCTCGTGAGCGTTCACCCATCTCTACTCTTAAGTCTGATTTTCTATTCGTTAAGTGAAATGGTACATACCTTAGATTTGAAGACAACATTTTTATTTACTCACATGAACAGCCATACAGCGTACCACCATAGACTAACTCTAAGACCAGTAGGTCCCATACAAAAACGATTTTTTTCTTGGCTCAGTCAGTACTAGAACATCGTCCCAAGCTCGGTCCCAAGCTCAATAATGCACCCCTTATAATGAACTCACATGAACACACTCTCAAATACTTTGTCAAAATAACACAGCAAATCAAAACAAAGGCGCAAATATGTATAACAAGGTGCTGGCTTCAAGGTGTAATTCGGACCAAGGGGTTCTACAACAGTGAACCAATTTCAAATCGCTAGTTACATATTGATTGTTGGTACCACCGTTGAAGCGTTGGTTTTATTTCAACGCTTAACAGCTTCGGTTTATTTCATGCATCGTACGTTTCTCCCCAAGCTGCAAGACACAATCATTCTATAAATAACGCTTTCTCATCATCTCACTCTTCTCACTGCATGCTGTGTCAATACAATCACTCTGATAAGCTTTGCTTCTGTCGTGCCTTGGCCCCTAAATCACTCACACAACGTATTCGATTTTTTTTTATTTCGCCTTTTATTTTCACCAATTTGCCGGCATTATCGGTTTTCTTACTACATGCTATTTCAATCCACTAACACTCCTTAGTTTTTGTTTGCTATATTTTCTGTCTTGTCTCATCTACTGCTTCACTCACACACCACGTATTCAACATATGCAGCAGAAAATAAAAATTATAAGTCACCAAGCTGGCTTTTTCCAATATGGCAGCATTGGCGTCATTCAGATTTTTGAACATGTCACATGGTAAAAAACTTGCAATTAAATTTTCTCCTTTTCCTTGCATGCACAACCGATTCTTCCTTCCAAAATTTTCCCCTTTAGAATTTTATTGACCCTCATTGCAATGAATTCACTTATAATTATGCAGAAAATTTCCAACCCAGATTCTGATATAAAAGCACTTATTTTTTTCGTAAATCTTCCTTTGGTTTTAACACGAACTTCCAAATCATTACCTGTTAGGCCTCGAGCGTGGGAAAAGATTTAAACTTATTTTTCGTTCAGGTAATATTTTATTCACGGAAAACGATTTTTCTCACTGCACTACAAAGGATTGACCATCCTAGTCGCCATCTTGTGGTAACTGAGCCGCACTAACTATACACGACACGCACAAGTGAACCATACACGGAGAAAAACAAATATACTTTAAAGCATAAATTCTATGCTAAAACCATATTCGATCTATCCAGTCATTGAAATGAATAAACCACGTTTATACATTGAAATGAATATATCAAAAATATGCATTGCAATGAATATTTTCATGAATTTATGCATTCCAATGCATAAATCAAATTTATGCATTGCAATGCATTTTATAGAAGTATGCAATGCAATGCATAAATTTGATGTATCACATAGAATGCATTTTTGTATAAATATATGCATTGTAGTACATAATTAAAATTTAATCATATTTATATATAAATTAAAGAGGATAATATTTGGATGTTTTTTTCTCTCGTGATTTTATAAATAAAATAAATGCCAAAAAAACTTGAAAATCGAAATGCTTTCGGCTAGCCGCTTCTCATTCAAGCCTTTGAGGAATGTTTCTGTTACGTTGTTTGGTCCACTATAACGGGTATTTCTTGCAAAAAATCCGGAACAGCACGGTGTAGGTTTCATTCACATGCAGTCCACTGAGGATTCGTCCGAAGATGTAGTTCAGGATCGTACCCAATGTTTGAATGATTTTCGTCCAGAATTTCTTTGACGTTGTTCTGCAGATCGCCTCCCGACTCTTGAGGTTAAAACGACAGTTCTAATTGTATTGTTATTGCTAAAATTTCTTACACATACTTTCTCGAGCATCGTTTGAATCCGTTAGCTAGCCATTTTCAGCTTTTTTAATATCGGCCGTTGTTACGTGGCTGTACTGATGAGGAAAGGCTTTCCCGTAGTTTTTGGTCATGTCCGTTAAGTCGCTCATGCAAAGTCCAAGTGGGTTTTTGAAGTTTTCGGCAAAGGCTACGCCATGATGCCGGACCAGTGTTGGCCCTGAGGATGCTGGTAGAGACATTTCGTTGGAGTCAGTTATCTATCGGTTACAATGAAATATGCGGATAAAAACATGAGTCGAATACCTAATAATTATCTGTTGTCTGCGCTGATGGAAATGATAATAAATAATTCATTTTGGCAAAACTGCACTCGAAATTACGGAACTTAAAAACATAAATAAGACCGAAGTTTTGAAGTTTGAATTTGTCACCGGTAACGTAATATGCACGGAAAATTATAATTATCATAAATGTATTGCAATGCATAAAAAATATTGATTCAATGTATACTTTTTATGCATTGCAGTGATTTAAAAGGAATAAAGCGTAGAAAGGAATATATAATATGCTTTTCAGCATTTTCTATTTTCTCCGTGTACACGATACTGAGCAGAGTAGAACTGAGGGCACTTTTAGTATAGACTGACATAAACCCCTTCGCGCTCCACACATACATTAACATACGAATCACACTACCACAGTATGTAACCGGATTATTTAATTCTTTTATTATTTAACAACCACCGCCGCTCCAGCGAGACTCTACAATACGGAACAAGGTTCCTGGAATTTCCGGAAGACAGATGAGTATTCATAGTAGACACCGAAACCAGTGGATTAATCAATGCGCGACCCATCTGCGAACATTCTTCTATTGCATTTGACATGTTAAAAATATGGGGAATAAAACAGGTCGGAATTGATCTGGAACTCCTTGAATAGCATGCCTCATGGAGAGAGATCATGATCAATAAAGGAACTGTGATAAGTAAAGAGTACACTGATAGCAACAAAGAAAATAAATAAACTGATTCATGATGCTAACTAAAAACTGATAAAAATTCAGATGGGACTGACTTGCGATTACCGGCAGTTCAGATATTTTGTGTTTTTCGTTTTGTTTCTTTAATAGGTAATCGACAATGTTGTAAGACATCTGGAGAAGCAACATGCGTTTGCTAGTCACTGACTGGTTTGCGTTTAGATAAGGCAAATTGGCAGGAGTTTATAGACCATTATGAGATGCTCTAAATATAAAACAAAAAAACCTGCAAGCATGAGGAACTGTCGTTCGAAATTTTTGCGCCTCAAAAAGTTAAATACAACTGGGCTTCAAATGGTGAATTGACAACTTCTAAGGAGGGTGCGACCGACCTCTGGTTCTTACAAGTTCCTTCCTCACGCCTCCACGAGTCATATGATCACAAAAAACAGCCAGCTAAAACATGGAGACGCTGGTTTGTGTAGCCTGGGCAATGTTGTCAATCTGACAATAGCAAAGTGAGGGGGTGCGATCGGTAAATCATATCATAAATTTCCTTTCTCATATCTTTCAGGTCTTCCAGATCATCAGGTATTATAAAATAATTCAAAATTTAAAATTTAATTTTTTTTCATAGCTGTCATACATTGCCTAAATTTTCAGGTTCATAATGGATGCGCAAGTTTGTCTAAAATTGCAACAAAACAGCAGTCAGCACACATTTAATTTCAGCTCATATTATAATATCCCTTCATTATATGTATTATCTTATAGGACATTGTTTATTCATAACCATTTATTTTTCTTTATCATGATCATTATCATTTTTATCATTACTTGTGTTTTCGTGATTTTATTTTAATATAAAATAAAATAATAATTTCACCAAATAGATTATATACACTTTTAATTATAATGTCTTATATGTCCAATTACAATTATGATTTAGAACTCTCTAGTGCCTTGAATAAAAGAAACTGCAACAAAATCTTTTCTTTTTTTTCATTATTTATTTATTCTCCGTCGGCCTATTTCCTCACATTGTGGCAATCACCGACGCCAGGGAGACGACTCCACCACCTGGACCCTACCTAACGACTCATGACTATGAACCGGGACCAACGGCTTTACTACAACGTTACCAGATTGTTTCGCCTCAGAAAAATCCACCGACGTCGACTGGGATTGAACCCACACCCACTGGGGTGCCAAGTAGCAGCCACGCTTACCACTGCACAGAATCTGTTGTAGGCTTTTGCACTTATTACCTAATGTTTTTTTAATGTCCGGTTTGCAAATGGACCTGTTTCCAAATCTGAGATGATCAGATTCGTGCAGCGCTGTGTGCCATTTGGCTTGTGTCTGATTTTACAGTTCAATTTTATTCATTACTGTATCATAACTCACAATATCATTGTATTTTATGATATTGTTTTATTGATTTTACTTCATAGATGATTTGAACATTGCTTATTGTTTTTTATGTCCATTTGTCTTTAACTCCCTGTCAATTAAATCTTCCCTGTTTTCGCAACACAGGAGCAATAATTATTAGGACAGCAAAACTAAAAGCGGATTGCTATTAGAAAATCAACATAAAGCAGCAAATAGTGACCATGGCAACAGTAAATAAAAATGTATAATTGTTAATTTTGTAAAATTTAACAAACTTTTTCAGGATGTCTCTAATCAAGATTTTGGGAAATAGCTGCTATCACTGAAAATGAACGAAAACGTGCTCATGCGCAAACCACAGACCTCTACACCTAAGCCCTTTACAACATGTCTTGCATTTCAGGATCAACCGAATGGAGACATAAATAATAGATAAGGGTGATTGCAGTATTTTTCATTTACATAAGAAGCACTCTGTATGGGAGAGTGGGATTGCCAATTCACCATTGCTAACCGTTTTTGAATAGAGGGCGGGCTCTTCTCCCCGCCCATTGGGGCATCCTCATGTTAGATGGCTTGCTCTTTTGACCAATTGTTCAATCTAGTTGTTGGAAGGAGATTTTTTATATCCCTGGGGATACGTATAAGTGATGTTGCCTATCGATCCACTCAACCCTTTTTGGCTCTTCATACAATGGCATGATTAGGATAATCAGTGTTTATTAAAGCTTGATCAAGTCTTACAGCGAGGAGAGCCCATTGCTGTCGGACTTAGTTTCCGTGCTACAATTGGTGGTAGTACATATCATACATACATACATTAAAAGTTAAATATAGCTTTGGAAACCTTGCAAGCGGAATTAAAAGTTGATATTACACCCAATCTATCTATATAGGTTGCTCCAGGTGTTAACTTCTATTCCCATTAGCTCAGCTGGATGCAATGGGAACCTCTCCGCCATGAGACGCATAAAAACATGACTGAGAAGTACCATGACGCAGAACTGATTTTCAAATCTGGCTAATTTAAGCATTAGGAATGGACTTGTGAAGGAATCAGTATCAACCGACACAATTTTGTAGATTTAAAACGCGTTATCAAAACCAATCTAAATTCTGATATGACTGTAAAGATGTTCATTTGAAGTTTTAAGATTTTTAATTCAAACTTGACTCTATATTGATTCAGATCTATTCTCCACCTCGGATGAGTTGAGAATTCTCAAGAGAATTGAGTAAGGTGACTACACTGTACAGACTACATTCTCTTAAGGCATCTCGACTCACCGTGGCGCAAAAAAGACCTAATTATTCGATATACGACTATACTATACTCCACCTCACTATAGTCACTAGATTCATAGTCTGGCGGATACAACGACGGAAGCCAATTTGAACTGTCAGTTGGCGGAGCCAATCGAGCATATCTCGAATGATTTATGTTAAGGGCCTAAATGCCATTTGTAAACAATAACTTTAATTGTTGATTTCTCACGAATTACGAGAATCCCACCATACCCTGCTACTCTATATGGTAGAACTAACATTCTTCTACCAAATGCTGCTTTCATTTCACGAGAGTGATTTGAGATTCAAGAGAAATCGATATTGAAAGTCATTGTTTACAAATGGCTTTTAGGCGCTTATCATGAATTACTCTAGATATGCTCGATTGGCTCCTCCAAGTGACAGTGCAAATAGGCTCCCGTCATTGTATCCGCCAGACTATGAATCTAGTGACTATACACCTCACTGTTCACCACTACATTCATACACTCTCTCGCACTGTAATGGACGCCTTCTGCATAATCGCTTCCAAACTTTTTACACAAAATTTTCGCCTTATTTCACAAAATCCAGCCAACACTTAAACATAAATTCCACAATATGCCCTTGCATAGGAAAGGCTTGTAAGATGGTACACGATCCGTTTTGTGCTCGTAATATGCATAATTTTTATTTTTTTGCAAATTCAAATACATCTTTCGAAAGAAGAACTAATGGGCTCCAACTTTGCTCAAAGGACTGATTATTTATAGGCATAAAAAAAAGTTATGGCCCATTTTTGAAAACCATCAAAAATTGCAATTTAAAAAATTGGCTTGTAAGATGGAACACCATTCGTTCTTTGCTCGTAACATGTATAATTTTTATTTTTTCGAGGATCTTTCGAAAGAGGAACTAAAGGGCTCCAAGTTGGTCCACGAGACTGATTATTATAACTAAAATATAAAAAAATATGGCCGATTTTCGAAATCTATCAAAAATTGCAATTTCAAAAAATGTATTGTTATATTTCAATTTATTGTTGATTCCATGTCATTTACAAATATAAAATATATCATTCATATGTTTTAAAACGAAAAAAATGTGTTCCATCTTACAAGCTCAACAATGTTCCATCTTACAAACATGACGCCATAAACACAAAACATCAAAAAATTGTTTCTCTTTACGATTTGTTTGGAAATGCATTTGGATCACAAAAATACACCAAAAATGCTAACCAACACAAATGTTTACCTTTTGGTATCGATGTAAAATGTGCATTTTTAAAGCACATGAAATTATTGCTATTTTAATAATGCCAACACTTTCGAACATTGAAACCTGAAAGAGCTAAATCGAATGAGTGTATTCGATCCAAAAGCAAATGAAAATTGAAGAATAGTAAAAAAATGAGGTTAACACTTGTCAGCGCGATAGTGTCAACAATCAATATGCAACTAGCGATTTGAAATCGGATCACTGTTGTAGAACCCTTTGGTCCGAAGTACATCTTGAAGCCAGCACCTTGCTGTACATATTTGCGCCTTTGTTTTGATTTGCTGTGTTATTTTGACAGAATATTTGAGAGTGTGTTCGTATGAGTTCATTATCAGGGGCGCATTATTGAGCTTGGGACCGAGCTTGGGACCGATGTGCTAGTACTGACTGAGCCAAGAAAAAAATCGTTTTTGTATGAGACCTACTGGTCTTAGAGTTAGTCTATGATAGTGTTGTCGCTGTGAATGTCAAAAATGGCTCTGTTCCATCTTACAAGCCGTTCCATCTTACAAGCCTTTCCTCTACTGATAATAACTCCTTCTATTTTCCATTTTAGAGCACAATTTAATGCAAAACAATCCTTTTTTCCTGGACCCTAGAATATGCACGTTCTTCTTCGATGGCATTGTTGCCAGATCCAGAAGGAAACCCTAGCAGTATGGGTATCGAAGTTCATGAAATTTCGTCATTAAGATATTTCTCAACGTTTTTGGGGCATTTGATGATTTGTCTTCCCGAATAAAAAATTCTCATAGATTTACAATTGAATATATTGTAACCATACAATAAAATCTATAGTATTTACGATAAATAGTATTGTTCACTACGATAGGATGACAATAAGAGTTATTGTTTCACTATTGTTGAATATCCTAGCATATAGAGTGAATTGTAGATCTATTGTACTGACAATATGCATTTATTATTTATCTGATTCACGAACAATAAGATTTATGGTCGGAAATAGATTTTAATGTTATTCTATATTATTGTATTGTAACTGTATGGTTATTTTTATCCGGGTTCCGACCAGTCATTCTGGATCAGATTCCCGTGAAGCCTCAAGTGGCCATGAACAAATTTAAAAGGAAACCTTGGCAATGTCTGGCATACGCGAAACTGTACTAGGATGTCCGTTACGTTGATAAGTCGTCAGATATCCATAGAAGGTTGAGAATCTCCTACTTAAGAAATTTTATGAATTTTGCCAGAGCTTTCTTCTAAAAATGTTTATGGCCAATCGAAGCCGTCCGGGAACCTGTTCCGGAATGCTTCAAGGACAAATCATAAAATGGTCATAAAACGTTTAGAAATATCCTACTGAAAAAAAATCATGAATTTTGATATCCATATTGCCAGTGCTTCCTTCTGAATATGTTCATGGCCACTCGAGGCCTCACATGAACCTGTTCCAAAATAAACATTCCAGGAACAAATAATCAAATGGCCTTAAAACGTTGACAAATATCCTAATGACCAAATTTAATGAATTTTGATACTCATATTGCCAGAGTTCCCTTCTGAATTTTTTTCGACAACTCAAAGCCCCACGGGAACCTGTTCCGGAATAATCAGTCCGGGGACAAATCATCAAATAGTCACAAGACGTTGACAAATAACCTGCTGAAGAAAATCCATGAATCATGATACCCATATTGCAAGGGTTTACTTCAGAAAATGTTTATGGCCACTCGAGGTCTCACGGGAACCTGTTCCGGAATGGCCGGTTCAGGGACAAATCTTCAAATGATCACAAAAAATTGATAAACATCCTACAGAAGAAATTACACGAATTTTGATACCCATATTGTCAGGGTTTACTTCAGAAAATGTTTTTGACCACTCCAGGCCTTACGGGAACCTGTTTCAGAATGACCGGTTCAGGGACAAACGGTCACTCCAAGGCCTACTTGTCTGGGGAACTTAGGAATACAAGGAACAAACGCTTGAGAAAGTTTCAAGCAGTTCGATACACATATTGTTATGGTTCCATTGAAAAATACCTATGACCAGCCTAGGACTGACCACTTGAAGTTTCATACATCCGATGGACCCAAAACAAAAAAAGTCAATCTGCTGAAGAAATTTTAACAAGTTTTAAAACCCATATTGCTGGATTTCTACAAAAATCTACGATCAGTAGCATTACATCAGTACATACCCGTGAAAATCCGGATTTTCTAGAATTCAGAGTGTTTGAAATGGTTCATCGTGATAATAATTTGATAGGAGAGGAAATTTTTATTCCAAGGAGTCCAAATCTGTTGAAATCAGTTGAAAATTGCCGGAGATGTAGGCATTTTAGTTTTGTGGGTACCCGGGTACCCTGTCGGCCTGTTAAGGGGTAAAAAAACGTTGGAACCCCTCCCCCCTTCCTTCTTGCTCGAAAATTCTGTTTACCCCTGCAATCAATTTTGACCGTCATTCTCTTGGATCTGGCAGAGTTTCAACTTCTTACGATTAAAAATTATTGAAATATCATTAATTGAAATCCAAAAACGGGACACGGGTACCCTGTCGGACACACAACGGTTAAACAAAATTCTAACCTCGTGTGCCTGAAATTAACCTGATAAGAAAGAAAAATTGGCAATTCAAGGAAACTAACTTGAAAACAATTATCCTTTGATAAAGAAAATGACTAACGTGAACACTGTTATTAATAAAAACAACATGGGAAAGTCTATTCTATTTCTCAAAATGGTGTTTGGTGGCCCGCCTAAGGCCCTCCGCGTCCTATCTGTAATATACATGCTTGTCATGCTCGTCAGCCATGCTCGTAAGCCAAAACTCAAAATTTCGTATGATTTTTTACAAAGACAGCAAACAATTTTTGTGGAATTAAAAAAAAAGTACATATATTAAACTGTAAACAACAATTTTTCTGGTTCAAAAAAGTATTGTTCAGAGGCTAAATTGGGAAATTTACAATCAATACCAACAATCAAATTTTGTTCACGTCTATTGTGACTTGACTGTTTTTACGTGTTTTTTTAAATAACGCGGTTTTCTTACGTCGTTTTTTGAAATAACGAAACGCGTAAAAAAAACGCGTAGTAGAATATCGTTTCCAAATGAAGCTTTAGAGAGTTGCCGTTCTCAGTAAAGTTGTTGAGAATGTAAAATATAGTCACTTCACATTATCAGATTAGTTCCAAATTGCGCCGCAAATATGGCGCTGCAATCTAAATTGCCAAATCGTGCTCTAGGAAAGGGCTGTCTTTAGCAAAGATGTTAATTGTATATAGTAAAGGCATTCAAAATAATCACGTTAGATTCGGATCGGCGCTGCCATATTTGCGGCATAATTTAGAACTAATATGACAATGTCAAAAGATGACGAATGACATACTGAGAAATTTTGCCACGGACGGTAACTCTCTAGCACTAGCCAAAGCACACTAGCACTTTGGAAAAGATAATCTGCATCGCCATCTCTACAGTATACATAATGTGGAACTAATATAACAAAGTCAAACGACGTCAAACAACATACTGAGAAAGTTAGCCTTAGACGGCAAATCTCTAGCGCCTCGTTTGGAAAAAATAGACTGCAGCGCCATCTCTACGGCATGATTTGGAACAGATATGAAAACTTTTTTTTTTTGCCTTGATTATCGCGATTTTCAGCGTCCGGCTGGTTTATCTCCCGTCGTAGTCTGTCAAACACCACTATTGGGCATTTTCGTAACTTCTCCGGGGGTGAGATTTGAACTCGTGACTTAGGCGTGAGAGGTATGGATGCTAACCAATACGCCGGGGTTGCCCCCCACCGAAAAAGAGAATATCAAAAGACGACGAATGGCATACTGTGAAACTTTGCCGAAGATGGCAAATTTCTAGCGATAGACTGCAGTGCTATCTCTGCGGCATGATGTGGAGCTAATATGATAATGTCAAAATACGACGAATGACACACTGAGAAATTTTGCCGAAGACGAAAACTCTCTATAATTACCTCTATCCATTTGTAGTAGATTCCCGGTGGCCAATGTTAATGGAACCATGTTTTTCCACCAACAATACATTTTTAGACCATATTCTTTCAATATGAATATGAAATTTAATTTTTATTTCCTTGACGTTTTTCACGTTGTTTTTTTTACATAAATAACGCGGTTTTTGTTTACGTCGTTTTTTGGAAATAACGCGTTTTTTTTACGTCAGTTTTTGAATTAATGCGGTTTTTTTTTACTCGGACCGCGTAAAAAAATACGTAAGTATAATTTCAGTTTTCGACACGAGCTCTCAGCTGGTGATTCGGAGAGAGCCCGACACAGTCCGCTCGGTTGTGGTATGTGTGTCAGAGTCTTGCAATCCCGACCAATCGGACAGTTACCGCTCTCCATGTATACCCAATGCAATAATTCAATTTCGGACCACTAAAGACTTGCTATTCGTTTCTTATGAAATAATTTCAGTTCGTGCCACGTGCTATAATAGTGTTCAATACCCAGGGCCAGAAAGATGAGGATCACGAAAGAGCAGTATGGAGCAAAATTCATAAGAAGGAATCGGTTCAGAGCAAAACTAAATAATTATTCTAACCAACCATATGTGTAATGTACTTATAAATTATTACCATAAACCAACGCGGTCCTATGTGATCCTTGCGGTTATAATAGTGTTCAATACCCAGGGCCTAAAAGATGAGGATCACGAAAGAGCAGTATGGAGCAAAATTCATAAGAAGGAATCGGTTCAAAGCAAAACTAAATAATTATTCTAACCAACCATATGTGTAATGTACTTATAAATTATTACCATAAACCAACGCGGTCCTATGTGATCCTTGCGGTTATATTAGGCTGATGCAAAATTAGAAATATTTGTTCCCTAAGCTTAATCGACGCCAATTGGGGTCCTGATAGTCCCCAAAAAAGTTTAACACATTTGGTTTTAATTTGGCTTTGCACACGCTATTCAAAGTTTGTATGGGAATTAGTATGAAGAATCTCAAACTTACATTTCAAGATCCCTAACATCTTGATATTATGTCCTTATGTCCTTGTTTTCTTATTATTTATATGTTTTTTATATTTTATATTAAAATATGTGGGTTACTGCTCTAGAAGATCTCGTTGTCCTGCGAGCGCTCGCTGCTGCTGTTGATGATGAATGTTGGCTGGTGGTTTTTACAAACGATGGAGAATGGTGGCTAATTTGCAGAGTTGGACGTTCGCAGATGTCGAACGATCAAAGCAATCTACGGCGTCTTCCCTCATTGACGCCAATATGAAAATAAAATATTCAAACTTACCCTAACCTACCAACCTCCTTGTTTACAATTTTTGGTTTACATTTTACTAAAATATACTAACACTAATCTATCCCTTGGTCTTATTCAACCCCGCTTAACTCTAGAAATGTGACTGTACATAAAATAAAAACACAAATTAAAAAATAACTATAATACATTTGTAACAAACGGTTACACTATCCCACACCTCGGCAAAATAAATGTTTAACATGATGTAAACATTTATTTTACCTAGAAATTTACTAACATTTATTTCAAACAATTAGTCATTTACCGGTAAAATTTAGACCATTACATGAACACTTTAAAATCTTAAGCAACTAAAAGCTAAATTTCATTTAAAATCTGCCATAATTAGCGAATATTGATTTTGTTCAGTGTACATGTGAGTCTGTTATCTCTTATCAGGTTCTACTACCTCTTTTACAGCTGTTTATTGACTTCATTCGTGTTATCAGTTATAGGGTTCTCGGGTCTACTATAGCAGAAGATGATTCAGTATACCTACGTCTTCGATCGCGCGCGTACCGTGTTTTCTAGTATGAAGTATATATGGTGTATCTATGGCAGGTGATAATCGAGATTTGAAGATGAGTGATTTTTTTTTTGTTTCTTTCATTATGATAGGCTAACGAAACAGTTTCTTTCTAGGTTCATTCACCAGTTGGCCACCTGGTATAAAGGAATAACCCTAGCAACAATAATGTTTCGGAAAATCATTTAAAACTTATTATTCATCCCGGTAAGTAGCAATCTTCTCCCGTAAGTGAATGTTTCTCTACCTCGACCCTATTTCATTTCAATCTCTCCTAAAGAGGGTCCCTTCCTTGTGTGTTGGCTTTGTTCGTGCACTGCACGTTCATCCGCAACGACCCCACTGGACTGCTGGGACAACGAGGACCAAACGATGATGCTATAAAGTTCATCCTATTAGTGGACGACTTCCATGAGTGACGACTCCTGAGTGCGAATATACATCAAGCGACGACTTCGCAAATCACGATGATCGCAACAAAATCTACAATTATCAACATATTGTGGACTAATGATGACGATGGTGATGTTCTCATGTGACGAGACCATACAACTCTCTGTTATTAACGGACAATACTGGACATCACATGAAAACAGAATCTATGTATCCTTTGAACAACATTGTTGACCTAAGAGCTACATCTTCACACATGCCATAAAGCTACACGTGCTAGTACGGTGAGTTAGTTCTAACTCATCTTGTTTTAGGTATGCATTTGCTAGAAGAACGATGTGAAGTCTCGTTGCTCGGCCGGATGTCACTTACCGAAAAGACACCCAGATGTTTTCCCTGATCATCCGCCAACTCGTATGAGCTGCTACCTCGCTTGGCGACTACCGTGCATGGAAGATACAACGATCTATATTTGGCATTGTAACGCTCCGCTGCGGATGACTGTCGGAAATTCCGTTTGTAGACCTTCTGGCCGACAGCATAGGTTGGTGTGAACTTTTTAAATCGTAAGTTATACACTTTTCGATGTTTCTCGTCACTTTTCTGGAGCTTTTCCTTAACGACTTTAAATAAATTTCCTTCAACCTCTTTCCTATGCTTATCTCTTGCTTCGATGGAAAGTTCACCTTCATCTCTCTCTAAACGATGCTCCTCACCTTTCACTACCTTCTCTGGTCCGTTCAAAATATGGTGTGGGGAAAATTGCATTGTGGTGTTGATCATTTCTTCAACTTCTGGAATTCTTGAGTCCCATACCCGTTGGTCCGGTTGCATGTAGGTGCGAAGACATGCGTTGATGGTGCGATCGGTTCTCTCCACTGGATTTGCTTGACTACGATGTCTAGTATTGGGCCAGTGACGTATTCCTCTCTTTTCTAGCAAAGCTTGGAATTCTTTTCCGGTGAATGTAGTCGCATTGTCACTAATAATTATTTCGGGAGTTCCATATCACCTGAACCACTGATCCTCAACCATTCTGCAGACTGCCTTGGCCTCTATCTTCCGTATCGGAATGAGCATAGTTCACTTAGAAAAGATATCCATCAGGACTAACAAGTGGATATTCCCATGTTGATGCTACAAACTTAAAGAGCTTGTTGTCTTCTATTTTGAAGTCCACGAACAACTCAGGATTTTCCGTTACTCTTCTGATTTGCTCAGAGTACCAATTGTTCGTTGTCGTGACCTCCATTGATTCTATAGCACGAAACAGGGTATCGGCAACTACATTTTCCGAACCCTTTCGGTGCTTCACTTGCATGTCATATTGCTGGAGTAAAATACTCCAGCGGCTGAGTTTGCTCGACGGTTTCCATTTTGAGTTCATGATGAATGATAGGGCTGACGAGTCCGTTATAAGAGTGAACCTTGTTCCCTCAACGTACGGACGAAACTTTTCGATGGATTCCAGAGCTGCGAGACCTTCCTTCTCGGCAGCTTTTCAAGGTCTTTGTGAAGTCGTGAGCTTTCTTGAATAGTAAGCTATCACGTACTCCTTTCCTTCATGCTCTTGCGTTAAAATGTCAGCAATAGCTATATCACTGGCATCCGTTTGAATCTTGAATGGCAGGTCAAAATTGGGGTTGGTTAGAATAGGTACACTGATGAGCTTCTCTTTCAAAACGTTGAATTGAACATCTGCTGCCTCAGTCCAAACTACTACCTTAGGTATTCCCTTAAGCAAGTCTGTTAATGGAGTCGTGACGTCACTGAAACCTTCTATAAAACGGCGATAATAATTAACCATTCCCAAGAAACGACGCAATGAACGTATTGAAGATGGTCGTTCAATATTCAAGATGGCTTCCACTTTGTCCAGATTAGGGCGGACTCCACCCTTCGATAGGATGAGACCAAGATACGGGAGCTCTGGAACACAAAACCGTGACTTCTCCAGGTTGATCGAAAGGTTGGCTTCGTTTACGCGTCCGGCTACTTCTTCTAGGCACCGAATGTGTTCCTCGAATGAATTGCTAGCAATGACTATGTCGTCTAGATAAACGAATATGTTTGGTTCCAGTTCCCCATATCCCAGCACCTGATCCATTAGTCTAGACAGTGCCGCAGGACTGTTCACCAAACCAATGGGCAAACGAGTGAACTGAAACAAACCACGTCGAAATACCCGAAGGGCAGGAAATTTTCGAGAATCGGGTAATGGTCTAATGGTATTTGCCAAAAGGCTTTCGAGAGGTCTATTGTAGACAAATACTTTGACGCTCCCAATCTCCTTAAGATCCTGTCCTCATGAGGTAGTGGGTATGCGTCCCTTCTGGTTCGTTCGTTCAGCTTTCGCGCGTCTAAACACATTCGGATCTTGAGATTTTCAGTACCATCCTCTCCAACAGTTTTTTTTCACGACTGGTACAATCAACATTGCCCAATCGCTTTTTGACTTCTCCACCACACCAGATTCGATCCATTTGTCGAGTTCCTCATTTACGTTTTTCTGCACCTCTGGCGACCAGGGATACGGATTTAGTCGTACTGGTTGTGCATTCTTGAACTCTTCAGTGAATTCTATGGTGTGGGAGATGAGCGGAGTGACACCTAACATAAATACCTTGAACTTCTTCTTAACTTCCTCCAATTTCACTTGCTGCTCTGTCGTAAGAATTACCCCTTCGTCTGGCTCATCAACATCTACTTCAAACGCATCAACTGCTTCAGGTAACTGACCATGAATTGTGGGTTCTATGTTGAACATCTTCCAGAAGTTCATGCCTAAAATCAGTTGACGCTTCATCTTAGGTGCTACCAACGTAGTGACAGTCCTCGTTTGTCCGTTGAACGTGACCGGCAGGTTAACGTACCCCAACAAATTCAGTTAGAATCCTCCAGCTGTTGACAGTTTGGTAGTTGTTGGCAACAGCTTTAGTTTCAACTTCTTGATCAAATTTTCGCTTGTGGATCCTAAAATTGATATTTGCGCTCCACTGTCCAACAGTCCAACCAATGCGATTCCCATAACGTCTATGTTAGCAAACGGCCTATTCTAATTTTCCACACCTAATTTCAGCTCGCTGACTTCTGACCCAAAGGGCACAAATAAAGTTCAAGGGTTTTTGAACGGCTTTCGACGACCTTGTACGCCGAAGTTGATCCGTTTTTTTTTTGCAATGCGGACACCGTTCTTTGGTAAAGTCATGGAATCCACATACCGTGCAAAATACCGCCCTTTCCAATAGACAGGATCTAAAATGATGGTATTTGCCCCGGCAGTTAAAGCATACGAGATTATTCGGAATTCGGTAATTTATTACTCTCTGCTCTAGATCTCCACGACTCGAACCTTGTTTAGAATCATTTTTTGCGATTTCCTGCTTATTCGGATGTTGCTTAGGCCGCTCTGAATCTAGTTTTTTTTCAGATTTATTGATTCTGCCCGTAGGTGGATTAGGTCTTCCCCCTTTCTCAACCGGCTTCCTATCAATCCGGGAGAACTCTCGGTTTACCTCATGGACTTGCGCTGTTCTTGGAGCGCTCTCGTTTTCCTTGCGATACATCCAAATATTAGCCCAGTCGAGTTTCCTACCCTAATGCTTCAAGGCTTTTAAGGTTTTGATTCCCTTGACTACCAGCACATTCTTATAGTCTAACCTTAAATTTCTGAAGATTATGTCAAACATCCTCTCTTCGATTGGAGGTACAGCCATAAAACGAAAGATCTCCATCACTGTGTTGAAAAAGTCTTGGAACTTTTCTGACCGCTTTTGCCTACGTAGTGAAAAACCATATCTGGTAGTTGAAATTCTAATTTAAGCTCAGCAACCAGCTCACGCCAATTACGAAAGTCTCGATGATTCCTTCCTTCCATATACCAAGTTCAAGCTTCTCCACTGAAGAGGTGAATTGCTTCGTTGAACAAGTCCCGCTTCCCTAAATTGTCCGCCTCTGCCATGAATTCTACTTCAGCTATGAACTTGTTCAGTTTTTTTCCATCATCTTTTCCATCGTACTTCATTTTCCACTCGGATACTGATCGTGGTCTCCTTTTCACCTCGTTCAGTCGATCACTTTCCTCCCCTGAGCTATCTTCTTCGCTGCTTGAATCACTTTCGCTTTCGTGCGATGACTTCTTCCTACTTTGCTGTTTCTCTACTTTCCGTTTATGTTTCTTCTTTTCTTCTCGATCTCCATGCTTTTTTCTATGCTCTCCCTTACATCACCTTTGCTTCCTTTTCCGCTACTTATGTTGCTATGCTTTGACTTCAAGTAACTGTCTACGTGCTCTAGTAATCTTTTAAACATTTGTTCTTCCGATTTACTTTTCTGTTTCGGTTTGGGTGTACTAGTTTTCCTACTTATTTCTGCCGAAACATTCTCTCTTTCTTCAGCATCTTCAGTCTTCTCCGCTTTTGATTGAATTCCTCCGTCCAACTCAGATTTATTCGTTTCTACATGATCTTCCCCTTCAACATCTTCTTCTTCTCTTTCTTCCTGCTGTACACTCAAACTAGTTAAATCATTCACAATTTCATTCACTGTTCCTTTTCTACTGTTCCACTCTTCCTAACATCCGGGTCAGACGACAGGAACGAGAAATGTTGTTTATCATTATTATTCTCTCGTTGTTCTTTTAGTTTGCTCCTGAGCCTATGCATCTTCACATCACGAGAATCACCAATATTGAAATTTACACGTCGAATTGAAAGCTCGTACTCTATCTCGTCGACCAGCAGATGACCTGCGTTCAACGATTGATATTGCATAAGTACTTCCGGATTCATGATGCACAATTCAGTTAAAAATTAAATTAAAAATTCGAAACAAATTATATACAATTGATCTAAATTAATGCTATAGTAGAAAAACTCAAAATTCAAAGATTTTATAAACTAATAATAAGAATAAAGAATCAAAATTTAATAATAGAATGTATATGTGTACGTGTAATGTAGTGGCAATTAGGATTCATTCAGTACCTTTTTTTCACTGTTAGTTACTCTTTTTATGATTTTTTTTGTTTTGACTCTAGACCCGTTTGGCCAATGTCTTCCGGTTTGCAAAAGTAGTTAATTAACTTTGGTCGGTGCTAAATTGTGTAAAGATCCTACACAACTGTGCAAGTTGTGTACTCACCCGCCGCCTGTTAAAAAATCATTAGATTTTTTTTAAATACAACTCGATCCTTGGATTACCTTTCGCGTGTTGTGGTTGGGTGTCAAGTGTAACTGCTCGTTTGTCCCGGAAAGTTCAGTAGCAAGAGACCCCTCGAACTGGGTCTCAGGGTTGGCTTACTACTCGGTAGACCCAAGGGGCTTCGCGGACAAGGTGTGCAACTTACGGTCACCTGACTAAGATATTTTGGGGCGGTATTGAAAAATGTGGTTCAAGAGAGGGAAACTATGGTTTTTATTTAAAATTTAAATTAACTGTTTTGGTTCTGTAAGTTTTTTATGTATTTTTGAGCTAACAATGTGGGTGTGGGTTACTGTAGGGGTTTCTTCGGTACGTACCGCTGCTCTAGAAGATCTCGTTGTCCTGCGAGCGCTCGCTGCTGCTGTTGATGATGAATGTTGGCCGGTGGTTTTTACAAACGATGGAGAATGGTGGCTAATTTGCAGAGTTGGACGTTCGCAGATGTCGAACGATTAAAGCAATCTACGGCGTCTTCCCTCATTGACGGCAATTGACACGGTCCAGGACGATACCGGAGTGACCGTGCCAGAAGGAGAAAGCTCCTTGGTGAGTAGATGTTTTCACCGAGCAACAGTACTTCCTTAACGGTTATGGCCGATTGGGCCATAGGTTGAAACTATCCTTTGCTATTAGATGCAGTAAACCCTTAAGTTACTGCACCGTATCGTGTGCGTCGCCAGACACGATGGCGATTTTAAATATACCATATAAAAGGTCCTGTGAGGGTAGCAGGAGGTATTAGAAGAGCTGATTTCATCACCTAGCCATTGGAAACAACTTAGACTAAGCATACCTGATGAATCCGTATTTTTATCCCTTGTTGGACGGATACCACTCAATACGTTAACTATAAGTTAGAACTCTTCAGAGATTGAACTGGTGCACACGAACACCTGTAACTTAATGAGCAATGGCGCATTTTTGTGGTTTCCTCACCCAGCTTTCCTTCATGGAGTAGCTTAGAAGGTGAGCCGTTTTCTATCGTCACCCTTTCAGTATCATGGTCTCTTCGCCTGCTAGCCTACTTTTCATGTCGTACTCAATGTTGTACCCACTGTCTTGCATGCGAGTTCGCCCACTTCACCCAATATGTACATAAAATATTCAAACTTACCCTAACCTACCAACCTCCTTGTTTACAATTTTTGGTTTACATTTAACTAACATATACTAACACTAATCTATCCCTTGGTCTTATTAAACCCCGCTTATCTCTAGAAATGTGACTGTACATAAAATAAAAACACAAATTAAAAAAAAACTATAATAAATTTGTAACAAACGGTTCATCTATATCTATTGTTCTAACAGAGTGAGTTTAAACGGGCTTCAAATTGTGAGTTGACAACTTCGAAGGAGGGTGCGACCGACCTCTGGTCCTCACAAGTTCCTACCTTACGCCTCCACGAGTCATATGATCACAAAAGACTGCCAGCTGAAATATGGAGACGCTGGTTGGCGTAGCCTGGGCAATGTTGTCAATCTGACAATAGCGAAGTGAGGGGGTGCGACCGGTAAATCATGTCATAATTTTCCATTATCATATCTTTCAGGTCTAGCAGGTCATCAGGTATTATAAAATAATTTAACATTTAAAATTAATTTTTTTTCTCATGGCAGTCATACATTGTCTTAATTTTCTGGTTCATAATGGATGCGGAAGTTTGTCTACAATTGCAACAAAACAGCAGTCGGCACAGATGTAATTTTCAGTTCATATTATAATATCCCTTGACTATATATTATCATAAAGGATATTGTTTATTCATAACCATTATCAATCTTCTTTATCACCATCATTATCATTTTTATCATTACTGGTGTTTTCGGGATTTATATTTTCACATTTTTTTTTTTTCAAATAATTTCTCCTAATAGGTTATATATACTTTTAATTATTATGTCATATATGTCCAATTATCATTATGATTTAGAAGTATTTAGTTGAACAAAAGAAGCTGCGACGGAATCTATGGTAGGTATTTGCACTTATTACCTAATGTATTTTTCAATTCGGGGTTGCAAGTGGACCTTTTTCCAAATCTGAGCTGTTTGCCATTCGGATAGTGTCTGATGTGTCTGTATCATAACTCACAATATCATTATATTTGATGAAATTGTTTTATTGATTTTACTTCTTAGATGATTTAAAAATTGCTTGTTGTTTTTTGTTGTTGTTGTTTGCTGTTTTTTTTTCATTTGTCTTTAACTCCCTTGCACAGGAGCAATAATTATTTGGCCAGCAAAAATAAAAGCGTATTTCTGTTATAAAATCAACATCAAGCAGCAAAAAGTGACCATGGCAACAGTAAATTAAAATGTATATATGTTATTTTTGTATAATTTAACAAACTTTTTTAGGATACCTCAAATCAAGATTTTGGGAAATTGCTGCTATCGCTGAAAACAAACAAAAACGTGCATAAGCGTGAAACCACAGAACTCTACACTTTAACACGTTACAACATTTCTTACATTTCAGGATCCACCAAAGGGAGATCATAAATAATAGATACCGAGTGTTTACAGTATTTTTCATTCACATAAATACATACACTATTATATAAATATTTCATGGGAATGGGAGGGACCATCAGGGCACCCGATTGAAGCACTCTGGATGGGGAGAGTGGAAATGCCAACTCCCCATTGTTGACAGTTTGTGAATAGAGGGCGGGCTCTTCTCCCCGCCCATTGGGGCATCCTCATGTTAGATAGCTTGCTCTTTTGACCAATTGTACAATCTTGTTGTTGGAAGGAGATTCTTTATATCCCTGTGGATACGTATAAGTGATGTTGCCTATCGATCCACCCAACACCTTTTTGGCCCTTCATACAATGGCATGATTAGGATAATCAGTGGTTATTAAAGCTTGATCAAGCCTAACAGCGAGGAGAGCTCACTGCTGTCGGACTTAGTTTCCGTGCTACAATCGGTGGTCCGGTTCGAAGGACCAATGTTCGATTCACTCAGAAGAAACGGAGTTCTGTGCTCAAATTTTCTCGTCACCACAACACTGACGCACAACGGGGACTCAAGCACTATGGCAGATAACGTCTTCCTTTACTTTCATACACTGGTTAGCTTAGTGTAATAATAAATGCACTAGTTTGGTTCATTTCAACAATTTACTCCAGGATTTAACTTTTCCTACTTCAACTTTATTTAAACTTAACTGACTAAATATTTACATTATTTTCACTGACTGGCTCACTCAATGACGACGATGATGACGATGATGATGATGACGATGATGATGTTGCCGTGTTTACATCCAAAAAACTTCTCTCCTTCTGAAGTGTTCGTTCGGCTTTTATAATGGTTCATCCATGTTACCTCAATCGCCGGAAGAATGGAATGGCAAATTCCTGAAGGGTTCCATATTTAATCAACAAGTACGATCGATCCTGCCCGCACAACCAACAGCAAGCTACTGTCG
Source organism: Aedes japonicus (assembly GCA_034211315.2). NCBI lineage: Eukaryota > Metazoa > Arthropoda > Insecta > Diptera > Culicidae > Aedes > Aedes japonicus. Next base: position 18,751 of record JASCZW010004306.1, on the reverse strand, counting down.
AGCCTCATTAGAAAAAAACCAAGCTCTTTTGTTAAGAGACACGACCTAAAACCACAGACAAACAGACATAACTCTTAGAATAAAATCTTCTGTCATATTCTTGCTAACGGGGAAATCGAAAAAAAAGTCACATTGCCTGACCTTCTGACATTCAGTGCGCCGGCGCATCAGCTGTGCGCTGAGAATCAGATTTGGATGTTGTTTTCATTCATGTATGGTTGGGTGAGTTCTTACGTTTTCTTAATTTTCATCATGATTTTTACTACCTTAAATTTCTCGCAGGAGGAGTATTCGTGACGTGGCGACAGAAGGATCTCAAACAGCAGGCGGCCAGTCTGCTAGGTAAGAAACATTTCTTCCGTGTACAATGCAGTCGGATAATGCGACGGTGGAAGTGGAAGAGGAACGCAGCTCCGGAGCTAAGGGAAATGAAAATAAATAGAAACCGACAAAGTTCTGTGTTCAGCGATGTCTATCGGTAGATGCGACAACTGGACAAGTTGTTCAATATATTTCTGTACATAAATTTGTTAGTATAACGTGCGTTTAAGTTTTACTGTTTCGTGATATGAATGTGGATTTTATGTTCACCTGTTCTGGGGAGGAAAGTAATTTTATTATTCATTGATCAACGTTCGAAATAGAAGTTAATTTCAAACATATTGAAGAGCCCTAAGATGGGTAAGGCCTAAACTACCGAACCATCCATGTTGCTAAAAAAAAATTGTTGAAGGATCTGTGAAATCATCCTTGTTGAATACGCGACGCATAACGTGGCATAACTACAATACTAGTCACGGGATAGTTCGTGGTTGGATGTTTATATCGATCTGCTCCAGGATGGAGCTTCAATCGATTCAGTCCAACAAAGTTTGGATGCGTTTGCAGATCGCTCAACCGGCATCAACTCATTATGATAGTCCGGATTCAAAACGGCAGGACAATACTGCAAAAAGATATTGCGGAGATTCCACCCATTAAGACTATTGCGCGCGAATTTGTTGCGGGTTTTTTTTTCGCGTTGGCGAAGGACGAGAACGATTCATTGAATAGAAGTGCAAGTGCTACAGTAGTGCAAGAATATTAACAGTAGTTCTATAATTAAAAGTATCAATATTTACACTTTCCTTTATTTCAGTTGAGATAGTCCACATAAAACAAAAAACAATACTTCGAAAGATCAGTCGATTTTCTTTTCGGAAAGGTTCATTCTATTTGCCTTTCGATTTCGTTTGCCGTTGCTTGTAATTCGTTTTGCGACATCTGTGTTTTTCCGGGTTTGTCTCAGTTGTTTCAAATAACCGGAGATGAGTGTGTTGATAAGCTTATCCACAGTTGTTTTAAAGCAGGACGGGCAAACATAAGCTTCGAATCCTGCTTTAACGTATCTTCGATTCTGGTGCAAATATTTAGAAAATCGCTGTCTAAATGCAGTGAATGCAAGTATCCCAATTTCATAGAGTGTGGTTCCTGGATAGCACTCAGCGTTCTTTAATAAACAGAACTTAAAAATCTTATTGGAACTCAGGACTGCTACATCTCGTTTTAATAGTAGCTGTTTTCTACATCGCTGGTGATTCAATTTTGATGCTGATGCACCTAGAATGTACATCAGTCCATTCAATTCTTTAGATGTGTATGCTTTAATATCATTTGGCTCAAGTGGTTTGAATTCATACGAATATCGTTTACCGTGTGTGTATTTTTCATCAGCTGTGAAATCATCATCATCGAGAAAAGGTAAAGCATCATCGTGTTCGCAATTTGCGCCTGCAGATAGCTTCTCATTTGCCGCTATGGCAGCATATTTGTATGCCGCACCAAATTGATATGCATTGCTCCCACAACGTCTGCGGATTTCTCTTTTGTTCTCTTGGGGGTCCTGGCTTAAAAAGTTTGTGCAAAGATACTCGAATTCGAAATTATCACTTAAATGTTTCCAAAGCCAACGAAGCGCATATATAATGCTAATAAGGCCACTAACAAAAGCTGGTCGGCGTTGTCTGATCAGAAGCTTTTTGGCTTCACCTGGTGCCTGAAATTGAATTTCAATGAAAGGTAGGTTCAAAATGATTCTTATTATTTTTAATATTTTTTTTTTTAGCTTACCTTGCCTATGTTCAAACATGTTTGTGGAATGAAATACATGTTGCGAAGCGTTTCTTCTGCATCATTAAGGAAGTCCCAATGAAAAGACTCATCGTTGATTGCTGTTCGATAGGGCTATAAAAAAATATGTTCCGTTGAGAAATATATTGCTACGACATAGGTTGTAAACTATACTTTTGAACCGTTAATTTGGGGGCTCCTGGAATTGAATATATCAAATATGATATCAAAAAACTCGGCGTAGGTTGCTGTTCCTTGAGCGTTACAAAATATATCGCCCGATTCTAAATAATATTCCAACCCTTTAGCGACGGAGGTACTTAATGTACGTGTCGCTTGGGCGACGTTCATCGATGAAAATGGCTTCTGATAAACATAACGCTCTACTAACTTTGGAACCAGTCTAGGTACAGAAGATTGATCAACATGATACAATTGCCTTATGGCCTCGAAACTGGCAATCTGTCCCTCAATCACTGCGTTGTGCTTATATAAATTGTTACGAGCATTTTTTATCAGGTGTGGGTTATCATAGAAAAGCGCAAGGGTGCTACCACCAATGTATAGTAACGGTATTTTTTCCGTTGCACCGGCCTCCTTAGCCATCTTTACATTGGTAGTGCACTGATCCATTACCAGTGACAAAGGCACCAAACCTTGCTGCTTGATCGATTTCACAGCTTCTTCAACTATTTTGAGTTGTGCTTCACTACCAAGAGTGTGATGAGCCAGTACGTAGCCGATAGCCTTAAATGTTTTAAAATTATGTAAAATTTTATTTAAGTAAAAGTCAGAATAAATGTGGACTTCATGTTGGAAATCACAGACTCATTAACGCCCCTATTCAGAGCATACCACCCTATGTGGTATAATTGTCCCATTGCCACTTGCCACATAAAAATCAAACTCAAGTCAATTTGGCCCACTGCAAACAGAAGTGCTCTGTTGGAAAAGTTTTACTAAGGTTTTTATGGAAGTGTACCAGTTATGGTATTTTTTTTTTAATTTTTACCGATTATGGTTGAACCAGAAATGGCATCCCGAATTTTCCATAGTTGATACCATTGCGTAAATGTGATTAGCACAATTTCCATTATTGGTGCATTTATTCTATGCCCTTTCTGCAGTTCAAGATGAAATACATGATTGGAAGGAGTTTTCCAGCGGCTACTAAAGTTTCATGACACCTTGACGGTTGTCGTGGGACAAATTGACTTGAGTTTTTTTTGTGAATACAGTCAAGAAAATTAGTATGGGAGAAGTGGTCGAAGTAGCCTGGATTTCCATCGAGTTAGAGAAAATATCGAGTAAGGGGGAAAACGAGTAAGAGAGATTTCACTGTAGTATTAGCAATGGGACAATTATGTTGCAGCATAGAGCTTGGTCAAATCACCCCACGTGGTTTATACCTGGCCTCTTATAATTATATAAAGGTATGGACATTTTTGAACCGTATTTTTTTGTCCTTTAATAAATACCTGCTTAAATCGATGATGTTCTGACTGGTGCTTCCCAATTTTTTTATTTCCAACCCAACGTTTCGGGTTCAATGTTCTTATACCACATACCATTATTGCAATCGCCTCAGTAGCCAAAATTTTCGGATTATTGTTTTCGAATTTTTTCGACTTACCGTAACTTGGAAAACCCATAAATGTATCGGTTCTGGCGTTATATGTCAATTCGGATTTGATTGACATTCCGTCAATCGCAATCATGACCGTTTTCTCTCGTTTTGAGAAGTGACGTGATTTCTGTTCCAGTTTGTTCAGTATTTTATAGTTTATCCCTGGGGCCATCTGGACATCAGCATTATATCTTCCCAAGGTCATTTTATGTGGCAGAGTTAGCACTTCGGAACGTTGAATGGATCTGTATGCAGACGGCCCGGCGAGATATGTCCCTACAGCAAACTTCTTAGACTCTTTATTGTACCTACGACCTTGAGGCTTTTTCGATGCGTTGATTAAAGAGTTATGCAGAACTTTATTGGATTTAACGAGATTTAATAGCTGCTTAGACTCACGATTGCTTGTTCGTTCTTGCTTTAACTGGGTTTTCAATGCGCCTATTTTTGTCTTTTTTATCACATTAGATTTCAATCTCCATTTACTTTTGCGGTCCGATACTCTCAGTTTCTTTTTAAGTGCCTGATTCTCACTTTCGCATTGCAATCTCCTGCACTTTTCTGCTAGATACATTTGCTTGTAGTTGATGTCAGCATCATCTTCATAATGGGAATCTTCCACATGTACAAATTCAGAACTTTTTGGTTCTTCATCTAGAACTAGGAAGTTTTCCGAGTCTTCAACTTGTGAGGATGAGCCATGCATTCTGTATTTGCACAATATTAGGGATTCACTGATCTCAGTGTCCCTGAGCCCCGATGTGGCAGTTATCGGCGTTATTTCTAACTCCTGATCCATCGTTCTATCAACAATCAATATGTAACTAGCGATTTAAAATTGGTTCACTGTTGTAGAACCCCTTGGTCCGAATTACAGCTTGAAGCCATCACCTTGTTATACATATTTGCGCCTTTGTTTTGATTTGCTGTGTTATTTTGACAGAGTATTTGAGAGTGTGTTCATGTGAGTTCATTATAAGGGGTGCATTATTGAGCTTGGGACCGAGCTTGGGACGATGTTCTAGTACTGACTGAGCCAAGAAAAAAATCGTTTTTGTATGGGACCTACTGGTCTTAGAGTTAGTCTATGGTTCTATCCTCGTTGGTTAGAGAGACGGTGTTGTTAACAGCTACCTCTAGCTCATAATAACTTTCACCAACGGTAGGTAATGCATTTGGGCGTAGTCTGCAAGTTTCGAGTTTAACAAATAGTTGCAAAAAAACTTTATTCTGCTTACCCTTTTTCCGGCAGAAGTGGATTCTTGTACGCCTCTGGCAGGAAATGAGCCGAACAAATCCGACGTTGTCCAACTGCGGCCATACCTCCTACAGAAAATATTTCCGCTAGCTCATCAGAGCAGCAAAATTGCACCCACAAGGCGCAACTATAAGTACACGATTCAAATATGTACCATATAATAAATTAATTAAATCAATACTACATACTTTTCATGCTGCTTTGGGAATAAATGGAATATTTTCCCTGTCGCTTCACCTGCTCTATTTGCGCACAAACCAAATTCGCATTTCCGCCCCATCTTACAATCACCGGGTAAACAAAAACAAACAGATGATAGTTCGATATTGGCTGACTTACTGAACGCTTCAGTGGCGCCACTAAGGGAAGTGCGGAGACAGTCCCAAGCAAAACATAATTTGAAATGACTGTTAGGGCGTACGATGATTGTGTTTATGAGTGTTATGTCTGTTTGTCTGTGCTAAAACCGTGCAGAACAGCCAAGTGACAGCTGCCACACACATCGTTAGCGAAAACAACAACATCGTGCATCATTACAATGGTGCATAGATACGGCGCGCCGAAAGTGTTGCTCCACGCTACCCACTTGAGCTACAATAATACATCAGGCTGTTTGCCTGCTAGCTGCTCTCAAATGGGTGGGAAACAATACACGCTCCTGGGGGGATGCGTGTTTGACGCTATTCACACAACAGCAAATACGTCGTGTGCTGTTTGAGATCGAACACTCGCCTCAAGTGGTTTTACCGTTTACCACATGGATTACCGAAATTTCGGTATTGTTGGAAAGCAGGAAAAGACGTCAAAAATTATTATTTTTTACGGTTCTTTTTACCGAAATTGCTCGCAAACCAATGAGACCATTTTAAACCAAATTTAAGTAAAATACAACGATAAAATTTGCAAATCCACTTTACTAAAAAAATAGGTAATTGAAACGTTTTGTTTCGGTATTTTCGGTAATCTTAGCTTAGTGTGCAAGGTGTTCGTCGGATCAAGGGGTCCTACAACAGTGAACCAATGCCAAATCGCTAGTTGCATATTGATTGTTGCTAATGCCATGGACCCAAAAGAGAAGGACGTAGTTGTACCGAAGAAACATTTGAAATATTATGGATCACTATCGTATTAGAAAACCGGCTTATAGTACTGTCAAATAGCCGTGTATAATATGTTATTTTCAAAATTGCATAGGTGTGTTTTAGTGTGCATGATAGTTATGTCAGTATCAGCTGTTGTTTACAAAAGCAACTGAAACTCACCACAACACTGACGCACAACGGGGACTCAAGCACTATAGCAGATAACGTCTTCCTTTACTTTCATACACTGGTTAGCTTAGTGTAATAATAAATGCACTGGCTTGGTTCATTTCAACAATTTACTTCAGAATTTAACTTTTCCTACTTCAACTTTTAAACTTAACTGACTAAATATTTACATTATTTTCACTGACTGGCTCACTCAATGACGATGATGATGATGATGATGATGTTGCCGTGTTTACATCCAAAACACTTATCTCCTTCTGAAGTGTTCGTTCGGCTTTTATATTGGTTCATCCATGTTAACTCAATCGCCGGAAGAATAGAATCGCAAATTTCCGAAGGGTTCCATATTCAATCAACAAGTACGATCGATCCTGCCAGCACAACCAACAGCAAGCTACTGTCGGGCCTCAATAGAAAAAAAAACCAAGCTCTTTTGTTAAGAGACAAGACCTAAAACCGTGCAGAACAGCCAAGTGACAGATGCCACACACATCGTTAGCGGAAACAACAACATCGTGCATCATTACAATGGTGCATAGATACGGCGCGCCGAAAGTGTTGCTGCACGCTACCCACTTGAGCTACAATAATACCATAGACTAACTCTAAGACCAGTAGGTCCCATACAAAAACGATTTTTTTCTTGGCTCAGTCAGTACTAGAACATCGTCCCAAGCTCGGTCCCAAGCTCAATAATGCACCCCTTATAATGAACTCACATGAACACACTCTCAAATACTCTGTCAAAATAACACAGCAAATCAAAACAAAGGCGCAAATATGTATAACAAGGTGCTGGCTTCAAGGTGTAATTCGGACCAAGGGGTTCTACAACAGTGAACCAATTTCAAATCGCTAGTTACATATTGATAGTTGATAATACATCAGGCTGTTTGCCTGCTAGCTGCTCTTAAATGGGTGGGAAATAATAAACGCTCCCGGGGGGATGCGTGTTTGACGCTATTCACACAACAGCAAATACGTCGTGTGCTGTTTGAGATCGAACACTCGCCTCAAGTGGTTTTACCGTTTACCACATGGATTACCGAAATTTCGGTATTGTTGGAAAGCAGGAAAAGACGTCAAAAATTATTATTTTTTTACGGTTCCTTGTACCGAAATTGCTTGCAAACCAATGAGACCATTTTAAACCAAATTTAAGTAAAATACAACGATAAAATTTGCAAATCCACTAAAAAATAGGTAATTGAAACGTTTTGTTTCGGTATTTTCGGTAATCTTAGCTTAGCGTGCAAGGTGTTCTTCGGATCAAGGGGTCCTACAACAGTTAACCAATGCCAAATCGCTAGTTGCATATTGATTGTTGGTAATACCATGGACCCAAAAGAGAAGGTCGTAGTTGTACCACAGAGAACAGACATCCAAACTAGAATATATTTCTCAAAAAACTTGTGTAAGGATTCAAATTAAAATACGTTAAAACACTATTGCCATCTCTCGGGCTGTGGCCACTTGCGATTTTTAATCGAACATGGGTATGATTCGTTGACCGTGCGTGAAAGAACTGAGCTGCCAAAAAAAATTAGTTGATGAATAAGATTTCAAGCTGGTCAATTAGTGGCGATGCCAGCGCCACCACGCTATTGCCAGTTCATTACGATTATGAAATGGCCGTTACATTTCTTACACAGTTTTTAAATTTGACTTGGATGTCTGTTCTCTGTGGTTGTACCGAAGAAACATTTGAAAAATTATGGATCACTATCGTATTAGAAAACCGGCTTCTAGTACTGTCAAAGAGCCGTGTATAATATGTTATTTTCAAAATTGCATAGGTGTGTTTTAGTGTGCATGATAGTTATGTCAGTATCAGCTGTTGTATACAAAAACAACTGAAACTCTTAGTATCCAATGTCAGCACGAATCTGCTTGAATTTATTTCCCGGACCTGCTATCAAACGTAAAGTTAAGCAATTCAGTGCCAAAGTGTGATGTGATGTGATGTGATGTAATTGTGTGATAAGAACCCACCATCAGTGCAAGGATTACCTATGGCTGCAGGACTACTCTCAGCAGGTTGTTCTGAGAGAATAGCCTACGTGATGGCTTCTTGTAACAGAGTCATCTCAGTCGATCTCAGTGAGGACCTTCGGAAGACTACGGATAGAATTCCACGTGTCTTCGCATGACAAGGGACTGCCGACTCCACGAACCCTTATCCAGTCAACAAATCTTTCGACTGCCTTAGGCTACCCCCCTAATTTAAGCAACTCAGTGCCAAAGTCGTTGAAAACTGGTATGGCAATCGGTGAGATGGATGGAAAGGAATTGATGTTGTCCCATCGAATAACATCTCCACTGGTGACTGCTTTTGCGGTAACTAGACTTTCTTCACGTAAAGCTCTACCTACTCAAAATAAAGAGCACGTACGTACCGTCCAACTTCTGCTTCATCTTCGGCTTCATCACAAGACAAATCTTCCAAATTAAAGAATGACTTTATGTTTACTTCATCATGGTGTTATTTCTTAGGCCCTACATGGTGTTATTTCTTATGAACATACTTTGGCTATGACCTGCTTTAGAAAAAAGCGGATGCTTGAATATTTATTGCCTATTTCTCATCTAAACTACCCATACTGAAAATTCTTAAACTGCATTTTACTCCCTCGAAGCGGACCCTCAGTCATGTTTTTGAAATCTCCAAACTGGAACTTTTATCTGTAACAAAGCAAGACACGTCCTGTAGAGCAATCTATTCTAATCCAAATAAAAATTTCGATTGAAGTAATTAGGAAAATTAGAATCTCCAAACTCAATTCGTACTTTTGGCATCTTTTGCTTCCCATACTACCGGTTTAGCACCAACCAAAAGTCTTAATCCTTCTCCCAATGATTTGATTATTTTCAACGCGCTAGTTTCTCCTGCATATGACAATAATATCGCAACTCAAACCCATCTTAAACACAAAATGAACCCTCTAAAAACTGTAGCTAACTAAAGGTTCTTTAAATGATTAAACGATGTTTTCAATTCATCTGAATCCATTATTTAGCGTCCTTATATTAGATTTTGCATACTGCAACCAAAAACAGTTATTATCGTGAAAGCTGACGATCCCTGACAACAACCGAAACAACGTCGTCGATGCTCGGTTACGCATGAAGCATTTTTATGATGTAGATAGAATGGAGCAGCTTCTGGAAACACTTCTAGATATTGACCTTTCATGTGGCACCATTTCCATTTCACACTAACAAACCGTTGCTCACATAAAGTCGAGCCGTTTGGTGGCGCTTCTCGGCAATGCTTACGTAGTACAGTAGATTCCTACGCCATGCGGTGTCGATTTTTGTACGCAATTCCTTTAAGTAGTCATTGGCGATGAAAATATAAACACTTGAAATCTTTTGAAGATTTTAAATTGACCAGAATGATCTACCTTGTCTCCAGAGGATGACCGGGTTATTAACTGAAATATTCTGAGTTGAATGTATTGCCGAATGAATAAAGGAGAAACTCTTATGTATGATATCAAAAATTGGTGTGGGTCTCGTTAACTACCGGCATTGGCGTAACTACTGGGGGTGCCTAGGGGGCCAGGCCCCCTCCAGAATTCTGTAGCCCCTCCCCAGGATTTTTCCCTAATATATTTCTAATTTGACATAAAACACTGTTCATAATCTCTACGGAATTGTGCAATTTTTTCGCCAGTGTAAGTTTTTATTGCACTTTGCTGCCTTCAGCCCAGTATCGACTCAAAAAATAGAGAGGTTACACGGAAGAAACAAAGTACCTAGAATTGAGTATTTTTAAACTTACAATTAAGTACTGCTGTTGAACTGAAAAGATGGGTAAATTTGATTCTGTAAATTAGGTAAATATTACTCAATGGGTAAGTACTTCATTGCTAACACATTTTTGAGTAAAAATGGAAGTCATTTGCATGCTCTTATTATTTGAAGTATATTAAAAACCAAGAAACAATAAATATGTTATTGAGATTAAGAATCAAACAAAATCCATAAAATTATCAAGTAAATTTAATGGAAAATGTCCATGGAACTTCGATGCTCTGGAATACTATCGAAGTCGATCCAATTCTTAAGTTTAACCTCAAATTACCCATGGATGTTTCTTTCGAACTGCTGTGAAGTTCTCAGTCGGTTTTTGATGAAATAATCCTCGGAATTCTCCTTCAAATTTTTTGAACTCTCTTTAGAAATTTAGATTAATATAACTTATAAATTTACGGTTCTGTGAAGCAATCAGTATCAACCGACCCAATATTGAATATATTTAAAACGCGCAATGCAAACCAATCAAAATTTTGCTCGATCCTCTTCAGGCATCTCGACTCACCGAGGCACAGAATAGATCTAATTATTCGATTGAACCTGTTATGATTCTTCAATAAAAATGACATGTCCTAAACAATACTTTCATCGTTCTTTACAATATTCCTATACACGAAAAAAATTCTTCGGGCAGGCCCCCTCCAGACTAATTGCCCAGTTCCGCCAATTTATGTTTTTATTCTATCATCACGAGAAAGGCACTTGATTTTAAAAGTTGTATAACATTTGCCAATTAACCGTGCGGAAAAGGGCTCTTTTTTTGTTTTTACGAGTTTTATTGCATTAGGTTAAACTTACCCACCATAAACTTTGGATACAGTTACTCAAATTTGAGTACTTTTGCATATACTCAAATTTGGCTTCCCGCACCGAACTCAGGAGTTGGGTGAAATGAACTTAATTTTGGGTACTTTGTTTCTTCCGTGTACGGAATTTTGACAATTAATCTGCATGGAACGAGCTGTCACGTTCACTTACGGAATAATCAAGCGGAACATTTTTTCCGAAAGTAAAATTGACAGCTCCCTTTAGTTTGCGTGGAAACCTTACGAATTCCAATTTTATTTTTATATTTTTTCAGGTGGATACTGCTGCAGAAATGTCTTTTCGATTTTTTACTTTTCTTTTTTTTCAGTAAACGAAATTTAACATGAGTTTGGGATGGACAAATAAATTTCTTTCGATCACGATACCGACCTTGCAGAAATAGTTTGAACGAGTAACTATTTCTGTAGGAATAAAGTGTGTATACCCGCTTCCCCACAATTTTCACTTACTCCACTGTACCCTTTAGGATGTAAAGTTGGTATAACGATATAAAACACAGTTAACGACAATTAGATCCATGAGAGTTCCTATATATCAACATTATATCCACATTGCTCGAGTTTGTGGCGTCTGTTAAAAGCTAGTTTTTGTTAATTTTTTTCTCGTGGTGAAACATGAGATTTGATACACTTTTCTATGAACGTATTTCAATTTTATTATTCAAGAAGGTTTTACAATAATTAATTTTGTTTAGAAGCGCATTTTAAATTCACAATATTATTTTCTCTTGTACGAAAATTTAATTAGAGTATATATACCACATATTGATTAGAAGTTTCGAAACTCACGAATGTAAATAAGCAAAATATGGAGATAGGAGTTTATTCATAAACGATAATATTTTCAAAAATGTAGTTTTAGAAGTAAGGTTAACATACCATCAGGTAAATTTCTGTAATCATAATATTTGTTGGAGTTGACTTAAGTACCACTGGTTGTTGACATAGACTGCATTATGGGCCTGTGTGTCATCCCCAAAAGGTGATTGAATTAATTGAACTATTCACAACAAAGTATTGATGAAATGCATATAGTAATTTAAGAGTTATTGCTGGAGGAAACTTCAACATAGACAGTATTCTGAACGGCGTTTCCAAGTGTAGAATAATTATATAATAGTCTACTTAGATATCTTTAATAAGAAAATGATTCGCAGTTGTTGGGTGCAATATTGCAGGGATGGGTACTATAACATGGGAAATTCTACATCTTTTATAAAATACGAAGACAAAATATCTAAAAATGGTGCTCACGCGGTTGACATATGCTAGTGTAACTATGGTATTCGTCCTAGTATTAGGGAATGTTGTGAAAGGGTCCAGTCTTGACAAACAAGCTGTCATACAGCTCCACACAAGAAAAAAAAACTCAGTACATACTCTGGTCATTAAACATCATTGTTCATGATATTTTATGTAATTAAATTTCCTGAATTTGGTTATAAAAAAGTTTTTCAAAGTTTTTAAATTTAGTAATTTCTTCGGTTTTTTTTGTAAAATGTTATTCATTAATATAGGGGGAAATCTTGCCTCACATAAGGCTAACTTTTATTGAAAATATTGTTAACCTGTTGTAACTATTATTTATCTATTATTTTCTACAAATATTTAAAAGTGATACCGTAATGCAGGACCCATCGATTTTTTTTTAAATTTTCTAAGAATTGTAACAGCTTGTGTGTTCCCAGTGTATTCCCATCTGCATTCACTTAGTAGAGACAGGGTTCCGATTATAATTTTAAAATGCTTTTCAATATTTCCTTGGAAATTTTATCAAAATTCCCTTCACATTTCTTATAACAGTTGTCTAAAATGTATTCTTAAAGTTTCTTTAAAGGATTTGATTTTCAATCAAAAGCTACTATTTTGGCGTTATTGGTGTTGGCTATTTTGGATTATTGATGGCGAAAATATTAAGTACATGTACAGCTTTTCATACAAAATTGCCATATATGACATTTTCTATGTCAGCACTCAAAAGATGGATTGAGCAGAAATTTTTAAAATAGTTCAGAAGTAACCAGATTTTTAAGCTGTCTTAAGTTTATAAATTTTGAAACACAGTTTTCAAAATTACCTCTGATCCACCATTTCAGAAAATTTTAATAACATATATTTTCTTTTACAAAAAAAACACAAAAATTTCATAAGAATGAATATATTTTCCTACAATTTATTGTTGTATAACTTTTCAATTTTATATTATTTAAAAACTAAATTTTTGCCAAACCTTATAACATGGCCAGTATTATGCCATTTAGAAGATTGTTAATAATTTATAAATTCAATACAGTTTGAAACGGTAGATGCATTTGTTAATTTAGCCTATACTGTAGTTGATTATATTCTTTTTCCATATCTTCAAAAAAATTCGGAAAATGTCCATGGAACTTCGATGCTCTGGAATACTATCGAAGTCGATCCAATTCTTAAGTTTAACCTCAAATTACCCATGGATGTTTCTTTCGAACTGCTGTGAAGTTCTCAGTCGGTTTTTGATGAAATAATCCTCGGAATTCTCCTTCAAATTTTTTGAACTCTCTTTAGAAATTTAGATTAATATAACTTATAAATTTACGGTTCTGTGAAGCAATCAGTATCAACCGACCCAATATTGAATATATTTAAAACGCGCAATGCAAACCAATCAAAATTTTGCTCGATCCTCTTCAGGCATCTCGACTCACCGAGGCACAGAATAGATCTAATTATTCGATTGAACCTGTTATGATTCTTCAATAAAAATGACATGTCCTAAACAATACTTTCATCGTTCTTTACAATATTCCTATACACGAAAAAAATTCTTCGGGCAGGCCCCCTCCAGACTAATTGCCCAGTTCCGCCAATGACCACCGGGTGTTGTACTGATTGATGTTGAAGAAGCAGCCCAGTTTAGTTCAACTGCTAAACATGGCATTGCTTATGATCACTACCAGGAAAAGCCGTTTGAAGGGGGTTTCGCTGAAATATTGCATTATTTTAATTTTGAATCGTAAATTTAGTGGCAGTACTTACCAAACGGACATTTTCGGCGTGGCTTTGTTTGCGCTAAGGATGAATGGAGGTAACTTTCCAGAGAACATGCAAAGGCGATGAAGAACAACCAGCCAACAGGTTCCGATGTAGGTCAGTCGTTTGTGTAGCTCCTAGCCCATGTTGAACAACTTGTACTCGAAGGCGTAGTCTGTTCTGCTCGCGACTCATGTGCTCTATGTACAGGATGTTGCACGCAAACGGAACCGAGATAGACAGACACTTAACTTTAGTGCTCTGTAACAAGAAAAGTACCTGTGTTAACAAACTGATTAAAGTTACGTACCTGGATTAACAAACTGATTAACGTATCGGCTTCGTGTCTCACTGATACCGCGTCTCGTTGAACTCGTTGCTTTGATGGTGGGACCAATTGCCTCCAGCAACTTACTTCCGACGGCGATCCAAACTTTTCGGGCAGGATCTGTAACCTTGTTGACTTTGTTGACTTTGTTGACTTAGTTTTGACAAGAATCAGTGTTGCCGAAGTTGAAAAAAGGAAGTGTTGCTGTATTAGCTAGTACTGCTCTGATAATAATAATCTAGTATATATGGAACTTGATACACTGAAAATTTTGACTAGGTGCGTTATGCATAAATCGTCCGTCCGATGTCCGTAATTAGTCCGTGGTAATACTACACTTAGAAAAAAAATCTAAACTAATTAGTTGAAAGTTCATTCTAAATTGATATTCGCCTGGATTGACTTGTAGCTTTGTATGAATGAGAGCTAAACTCGCTATAAACTTGAAATATAAGCGGTATAGTAAAATGTTCAGATATAAGTACGTAGTTTAAAGGGAATTTATTTAAAATCCAAAATAATTTTTTTCCCGACATGGATTTTTTTTTGCCGAATCTTTAACCCTAAACTAATAACAATAAAATTTATCTAATCTGTCGCTTCTATTAAATATCGATGGACCTAATAATCTGGTCAAGAACCACCCAACCCCCATAGGGGATGATATGTAAATTAAAATATCCAACTAACGCAGCACACCACAAATCAAATAAAACGAAGAACAAAGATGAGGAGCCCCTCTGGCTTAACAGTTGAATTGTAAAAAATTAAATGTAAAATTAAAAATTTCACACTGTTACTACTACTACTAAAATACTAAATTTTAGTAGTAGTAGTAATCAGGCCGAGTGGTGTGTTCAGGAAGATTTTTCGAGTTGAAAATTTGGAACTCGAGCATATAGGAATGTTGACCATGCCACATATCAATAATTATACAGATTTTATCAACAGATGTAAACCAATCGGAGCGTCCTTTCTGCGTGTAAATATGCCATCATTTACCAAGAAAAAAAAGAGAATCAACTTACTGCAATTAATATTGGCGTTGGGAGCTGTTACTTGATGAATTAAGACCACTTCTCCGAAACAGCCAAAAATCGCTATATATGCGCTGAATGCATAATAACTGGTTGGAAAAAATATCGCACTGAACACAAAACAGCATTTTTACGAGAGTTTAAGAAATGTTCGAGCCCGAAAATGACAACATGATCGCGTTAATAAGGGACAATAATACCAACAATCAATATGCAACTAGCGATTTGAAATTGATTCACTGTTGTAGAACCCCTTGGCTGTGTTATTTTGACAGAATATTTGAGAGTGTGTTCATGCGAGTTCATTATTAGGGGCGCATTTTTAGGCTTGGGACCGAGGTGGGACCGATGTGCTAGTACTGACTGAGCCAAGAAAAAAATCGTATTTGTATGGGACTTACTGGTCTTAGAGTTAGTCTATGATAATACCGCAGACAGACGTTCTAGCTCGAACAAAACAATTCAAATTGCCGTGTAAAATTTCAAATCTAATTACATTGGAATCGTCTCGTACACTGAAAATAAATCATAATTTGTATTATTAAAATTGGCACTTAAATTGGTCAATTTTTGCTTCGAATTGAAATCATGTGAGTCAGTATGATTTTCATTTGCCGCACATAATTTTTAACACTCGACACTTAATACAAAGGTTCATTTCCAATGAGATATGGTCTGCACATAATTTTCAATGGAGCGAGAAATGTCATTCAAGTGTGTTTTCACTTTGCCCTATTCTATCCATCTTCGCACTTAAAACGAATTAAAAAACCGGGCGCGTAAAATAATCAGCAAAAAGCTAATTTGAAAAATCAGTGGGGTTGTGTACAAGACACGACCGGTTGACGTAGACTACGTTAAACCAAGTGATGCATTATATTGTCAGGGAAATTCTGTGTGGCTATTATTAGCGTTAAAAGGGTTCCAATTATTCGTGCCGGTCGCTTACCCTTACCGATAGAAGCAGTTTAAGTCACAATATGACGGGTGCGGCTCTTATGGGACATTTGACCAGCGTTTTGAATCCAGTATGTAAGAAAATTCTATTGTACGCTCTTGAGATATTATTTGGTGGCCCTGAAAAGGGCCGTTTGGTTTTATGAAGTCAGTGCGTGGGAAAATTCTTTTGTACACTCTTTATAACTCTTTGGTGGCCCTGAAAAGGGCCGTTTGGTTTTATGAAGTCAGTGCGTGGGAAAATTCTCTTGAACACTCTTTATAACTCTTTGGTGGCCCTGAAAAGGGCCTTTTGGTTTAAATGATGACACAGCCACGGTTGCACGTTTTACGATGGACTATCTTTAAGGCCTAGAAGATAATTAAGGATCTGTTAGGGAATATAAAATTATTAAATTAATGATAATTTTGCTCATCTTTATAATCATAATCGCTTGACATTACTTAATGTTTATTCGTCGAAAATCAAAATCGTTGGACGGTGGTTCAAGAAAAATGCATAATATTGCTGACATTGCAAACGGAGGTCACGAACGAAGGTTAAAGCGGCAGAATCTTCATCACGACTAGTTGTTTAATCACAGTTCAAAGCCAAGTCGAGATAAAGGTACTTCTTCATGAAATCAAAGAAGGGAAGTTTCTCTGACTTTGGAACAGTGATGTTAAAATTGCCAGTCACAATAACTGGCATACCTTTTCTGATTGTGAGACCTGGCAAAATCATATAAAAAGTGTTGAACAATATATCAAACAAACAAACGAACAAAGAAATCTAATTCTAAATCATACCTGGTGAAATGAAAATCGATAAGAGCAACGTCGCTGTGTCTCGTATAACTAGCTCTGAAGCACAGATATCGCCATATTGATCGGCTACTCCCAGTTGCTCATCGTAAGATGCGCAAAGTTTCTCGATGATGTGCGGTCTTGTGGTGAAGGGGGCCGTACACCTTTTATATATGGCCACTCATCCAACACTCACGCTATCACGCATTGCCTGACCAATGCAATCGAAGCCGGTGATTTCGACTGCAGCACCATCCTCCTGACAAGTTTCACTTACAGCAATAAAGTCCGCTCCTGTTAGTGAACTATCGGCTGAAACGTCTGCTGCATGTGCGCTGAGATTCTCAATTTCTATGCTCATAAGCGGCGGTTGTGAATCGTTTCAACTACTTTCACGATATCCAAGATTTCTGTTGAACATCGAAAACGGAAATTTAAAGAAATCTTTAGATATATTCCAAACCCAATAATAACAAAAATATTACCCTGAGGAAATGGATCATCTTCCAAGTAAATCGACAGTTCCGACATGGCTCATTTTCACAATTGTACACTATACAACTTTAGCAGAAACGCGAACAGAATGCTATGTGTTGCCAACTACGTTGTGCCAAGACTTAGTAGTCTGTGATAGGGAATCTTCCATCGACAAACTTGGCGAGAGATCTTTATGCGACTGCAGGAAAAATAATGGTGTTGCAATGATCTATCAGACTGGGTGTCGAGATAGCAGTGGATCTGAAAGATGTTTGTAAAACTTTATTGATGAAAATTCTGCTGTACATTATTGACAAACTCACCGCAAGATACTGTAAGTATCGACAGTATAGGTCGGCGGTACGAAGAGAACGAACATTGGTGGTTTGAGCGGGGTTTGTTTTGCGATCCATGCTGACGAGATTTCCCACGGATCTCACAAAACGCATAAACTAATATAACGAGGACTGTACTCATCGCGATGACAGAACAAGGCAGAGCTTAACTGAAGGAGATTCAAGACCCTCAATCAGCAAAGATGCCCCGACTGCAGGAAAAATAATGGTGTTGCGATGATCTATCAGACTGTGTGACGAGATAGCATTGGATCTGAAAGATGTTTGTAAAACTTTATTGATGAAAATTCTGCTGTACATTATTGACAAACTCACCGCAAGATACTGTAAGTATCGACAGTATAGGTCGGTGGTACGAAGAGAACGAACATTGGTGGTTTGAGCGGGGTTTGTTTTGCGATCCATGCTGACGAGATTTCCCCTCGGATCTCACAAAACGCATAAACTAATATGACGAGGACTGTACTTATCGCGATGACAGAACAAGGCAGAGCTTAACTGAAGGAGATTCAAGACCCTCAATCAGCAAAGATGCCCCGACTGCAGGAAAAATAATTGTGCTGCGATGATCTATCAGACAGGCTCTTGGGATGGCAGTGGCTCTGAAAGATGTTTGCAAAACATTATTAATAAAAATACTGCTTAGCATTATTGACAAACTCACCGCAAGATACTGTAAGTATCGACAGTATAGGTCGGCGGTACGAAGAGAACGAACATTGGTGGTTTGAGCGGGGTTTGTTTTGCGATCCATGCTGACGAGATTTCCCCTCGGATCTCACAAAACGCATAAACTAATATAACGAGGACTGTACTCATCGCGATGACAGAACAAGGCAGAGCTTAACTGAAGGAGATTCAAGACCCTCAATCAGCAAAGATGCCCC
>JASCZW010004305.1:0-53332 GCA_034211315.2 Aedes japonicus | reverse complement strand
AGGATGCCATATTCACAGACATGTCTGTAAATTTGCAGACTTTTCATTTTTATTGCAGACTTTTTTAACAATGCAGAAATTTAGCAGACATTTTATTTATGTTGCAGACTTTTACAGACATTTGAAATATTTTTTTAAATTTCAAATAAAGGTATTCTATGAAGTTCGGATTTAAAACGTACGCAGTACGCAGTATAGTATTTAAACACAGTATAGTAGATACGGTAAGAAGCTTTGTTGAAATGTTTATAAATATCGTAGGTATCATTTAAAGCAGAACTCCTTCAAGAAACGAAAGCGGTGGGCCACTTGGAGACAAAATGGGCCCGGGAAAAGTATTGTATAGGTCCTTTCCGAGGGTAACATGGAGTCTCTACTTATGGTAGTGTTCAAACCCATGCGAAAAATTACTTTAAAAGCGTTGGTAATATTGGTCCTTTGCTATTAAGTCACAACGAAAATCAAGGTTCACAACAATACAAATCATATTTGAGAAACTTAGAGACATCTTTGAAATTTTATATTTTTTCCTATGGTCAGGTAGAAACTTCTCAGAAGTATTGGGAGCAAGCATTTCATGCAAGAAGAACCTTCAAAAATTACATTACCGAAGTTCAAGATCATACTTACCAGAATTTCAACACCGAACTTCTCCAAGAAACAGAAGAGGCCTTATCAGAGCTTCAGGAAGATGTGGAGGGGAGAGGACTTCTCTAAAGTTTGGAATTTTTCAGAGGTTTTGGAGTTCTTCCCAGAAATTCAAGATTGAACTTCCCAGATCCCTATAATTTCTCAAAAAATCTGGAAAAAAAAACCATCAGGATGATGCGTTACAGAAGTAGAAGAAAGAACTTCTCTCAAGTTCAGGAAATAACTTCCAAGAAATTTCAGAAGAAACTTCTCGAAATGTTAGTTGGAACTTCCTAGAAGTGCTTGGTGAGGAAAAAATTCTGCATTTCAGAATAAGGATTTCTCAAAATTCTTTAGGGAGAAAAGAATGAAACATTCCAGGAGCATTGGGGGCACTTCTTTCTAATATGAGCACGAATTTCCCCATAGTTCGGAATCTAACTTCTCCAAAGTTCTGGAGAAAACTTCCCAAAAGTTCAGAAGAGAACTTCTCAGAAGTCCAGGAAGAAACTTCAAGAACAAATTTAAGGGAATTTTCCTAAAAAATTTTGTATAAAATTTTCCTCGCAGTGCCGGATAGGACCAATCAGAAGTTTGGAAAGAAAAGACTCAGGAAAAAACTTCCCGAATTTCAGGAAGAAACCTACCAGAGAGGGCACTACATATAGAGTCAAGAAGGAATTTTAAAAAAAAATCAGTAAAGAGCTCTTCAGAAGTTCCCAAGAGGACTTCTCAGAAGTTGCGAAGAGACCAAAAGTTCTGTTGTAACTACCCAGAAGTGCTAGAGAGCTTCCCTAAAGTTCCGAATCAAACATTCCAGCATTTCAGAATGAGAACGGCTCGAAGTTCATAAAATCTTAGAAGTTATTGTAGATTCTTTTGATAAAATCAGGAAGAAACTTTCCAGAAGTATAGGGGGATCTTTCTAGTCGTTCAAGCAGGAATTTCTCAGAAATTCAGGAACAAACTTCCCCGAATTTCAGGACAATACTCTCTGAATTCAGAAGAGATTATTTCGGCAGTTCAGAAAAGAACTTCAGAAGTTCAGAAGAAACTTCGCAACAGAAAATTTTCAAGAAATTTAAGATTACTTTTAAAGTTTTGCAGAAACTTTCTCAGTTCAGATGACTTTCAGAGTTTAGAAAGTAACTATGTTCAGGAAATAACTATCAAATGTTTCTGGAATGAAGGTTGGTTCTTAAATGTAATTCGAAGAAAGAAGGTGACTGCAAGAAGTTCATGAGAATTTTGCATGAAGATCAGACGAAACTTCCAGAATAAAGAAAGAGCTTGCAGAAGATCAGGAGAGAGTTTCCCTGAAATTTAAGAGAAGCAGTCTATACAAAAATCATTCATAAGACCATAATTATATTGATGATCATGAGTGATGACAACACCATATTGAAATATGGTACACACCATCAATGGTTATTGTTGAATAAAAAAAAGTCTGTTGAATTTATCAAATGAAATCTAAATTTTGATTTAAAAATACAAAACTGGAAAGAGCGTTATAGGGGGAAAAAACTATGGAAAATGGTGTCATATATGCGAATGCTTGAAGCTTCAGTGTCACTTTAAAAATATGAAACAGGTTGCATAAAATCCAAGATATAGATGCAGACATGTTTACATAATCACACAAATAGCGATAATGACATAACTGGCTCTCTTATTACGTCTTTTCGTTGAAAGAACTCTAATTTTCTAAAAAAAACTTTACAGACTTTAATAGACATTCCCAGACATTTCAAATTTTTATCACAGATATTTGAAAAAAAATATCTAGCATGCCTGTCATCCTCATCCCACACTCTAATTCTCCCAGACTTGTTTCGCCTGAGGATTGTAAAATTAGCCTTAACAACACAACGGTGGAATGGGCCAAATCAGCTGTCTATCTTGGCATTACCATAGACAGCAAGCTTATTTTCAGGGAGCAGGTTGACAAAACTGACACAAAGTGTAACGTTCTTTTGAAGCTACTGCACCCATTGATCAACAGAAGGTCTACACCATCCTGAAAAAAAAACAAGCTTGCTGTCTACAAGCAAATCATACTTCCAGTCATCGAGTAAATACGGCAATCTGGGAGAGTTGCGCAAAAACATATCACCTAGAGCTTCAGCGTGTTCAACATAAGTTCCTCAGGATGATCCTGAACACTCCTCCGAGGACAAGAACATCTGAGGTCCACCGTCTGGCCGAGATAGAAATGCTCGACGATCGCTTTAGTGAGTCTATCAATCGGTACAGGGCGACGCTGCCTGGCATCCAGGGTGGCCACAGACTCGGTTTTTCAAATGATTTGAGTAGCGTTTTTGTCGTTTACTCTGCCCAACAATGTCATTAACGGAATGAAACAGTGTTTTTTCTGCAAATCCAGCATTGCTGAAGAAGATAGCTCATTGCTATTTGTATGGCCCGGTTGTCAACTGGAAGGCGTTCAAAGATTTGACTGGGGAAATCAGGGATCTGCGAGCCAGCCCTGGGTTTGAAGTCGTCAACATCGTTAGCTGCGGTATGTACGTCGTATACAATTCCTTCAAGGACAAACAGATTTGTACGTGGATCATTTTCTGCTGATTTTGTTAAGCCCGTTCAAATCGTACCGCTTAGGGTATCTTCAACGGTTGTCTATTTTTGCAACAACTTTATACTTGATTTTCATCAGCAAACTAGAATACAACCAGCTTAAATAGACCAACTTCACGTACCCCGCATCGGTGTTGTATTTCTTGTTATTAAACCCACCAACACCTATCATCCTGTCAATCATTCAACATCCAGAGATCAGAAGTTTTGTTTGTTTTCAGAGACCGCAGATTTTTCGCAAACTTTTTGCCATGGATTGATTTGACCTAATAATTGGCAGACGACGCGAATACTTGCTCTTTCGTTTGGCGGAAGTTGAGTGTGTAAATGCATGCATCTCATTTAAACGATATCAGCTAATGCTGATATGTAATTTGGCAGCGGAAAAACATGAGTCAAAACGGAGAGGATCACGTCCTGGAAGACGCCCCAGTGTCGACCGTGATTTCCGTTTCGGTCATCAGAAGCTGTTCCAGGACTACTTTAGCGACACGCCAACCTATGACAAGAAGTACTTTCTGCCTCGTTGCAACATGTCAAGGAAATGTTCCTGGACATTATGCGACAACAAGAGTCTACTGATGGCTTTTTCCAGCTGTTGCGGTGTAGCTGGAAATGTTGACCTAAGTCCGTTACAAAGGTACACTGCAGCCTAAAGGATGTTCGAGTAGTGTTTCTCAGCTAGTTCTTTCGACGAAAACTTGAGGGTTGGTGACCTTGAGGATTTTTTGCAAATCTATCCCGCAGTATTTGCGTCCCCCAACACCGAATCAGTTGAAGAAACTGTTGAACAAAAATTCTTCCCAAAAATTCGAAAAAAATCGTATAAATTCAGAAAACTTCCTATTTAGAGACTCAGGGAACTTATCAGAAACTCGATATACTTCTTCGAAATTCAGGAAACCTCCCCAAGGTTTTACTATTCTCCCTGATGTTAAAGGAACAACCTTAAAAAATCGGGGAATTACCAGAAAATCAGGGAACTTCCTAGAAGCTAAGGGTTCTTTCTAGAAGTTCATGCAACTTCTCTGAAATTTAGATTGTTTCCTAGAAATTCAGGAAATTTTCCATAAATTCAGGGAACTTCACATGAGTTCAGGGAACTTCCCAAAAGTAAAGAAGCTCAGGCAACTATCCAGAAATTCAGGGTATTTCTCAGAAGTTCATAGAACTACTCAAGATGTTCAGGGAAAAAGTTCCCATAAATTCAAAGAACTATCCAGAAATTCATGGAACTTTTCAAGAGTTTGCGGAGCTTCCAAGAGGTTCAGAGAACTTCTCAAAATTTCATGAAACTTGCTAGAAATATACAGAACATCTTTGAAGTTCAAATAACTTGTAGGAGTTCGAGGAAGCAAAGTGCTAGACGAGCACTACAAATGTTATTTGAGAAGATTTGTGGACGAAGTTAGGAAGCAGGAAGAAAGAAAGCTGAATAAAAGTCATCCGAATTTGGTCGGTGTTCCGATCAAAAGTGTTCCCTGTTGAGGTTGATGCGGTACGCGATAAGATGCTGTGAATAACCGGAACCAAAGCTGGATCTTATCTTCACGTCTGCAGCAATGGTCGAGTCGTTTCCCCGATCGAATCTCCTATTGCTTCGTTTCTTTTTGACGATTTGACGGGACGTGTTAGAGCCGCTATGGACAATTTTTTAAGTTCGAGCGTCTGACAGTCAAAGCTAAACCGATAATTGAAATAGAATCTTCTACTAGCCCTTAATGTGGAAATTGGTTTTGCCAGTAAACCGGCAATTAAGAAAGTGACAAAAATTGTTTAAATTCTCGACAAAGACGTTTTGGCATTCCGCAACGACTGATGATCTTTTTACTGTGGTTTTTTGAAATTACTAAACAAATCTCCATTAACATTTCCTTTAGCGCGTTACGTCATCTGCATTAATCTTGTTGTTATAACTCACTTCACGGACATAGCTAAAAGGTGTCTGGGTCTGTGTCTGGAAAATTTCGTTGTTAAAGAATATCTGAGAGTTTCTCACTAAGTAAAAGAAGAATTTGGGCAGCTGCGATCAATGCCGTCTGATGTTGCTTGCCGGATTCCAGAGAAAAAAACATCGTTTGGACAAATTTTGGCTAGAATTGATTGGTCATTTTAAGAAGGAGCTGTCAAATTTGACAACATTTGTTAAAAATTAGTTCATCCTGTCGTACAAAAATGCGAATTTCCAATAAAAGGAAAGTGCCTGATGGTGAACCAAACTGAAAAAAGATTGGGAGCCCACAGCGATCTGTCAACAACGTTAAGAAAACAAAGTCCTTGATATAATATGCACGCAAAGCACGTTGTACTCAAAAACCTCGATCTCTTTACTATTTTTTCTAAGATTGTACATCAAGCAAGATGTTGAGTTCGTCGGCAGATGCTAGGAGCCGACGGTAGATTGCTTTTTCAAATAATTAGGATACTCCCGAGAGAAGACTGATGGGTGGATAGCTCTTGGGGAAGGAATGGGAATGACTTCAGCTGACTTCCAACCCGAAGGGAAATAGCTAAGTCGTAGGCATTTTTTGGAAATCAATGCTAGACGTTCGTAGAATTGGACTTGAGTTTCCAAGTTGAGTACCAAATTTAGGATTTTATCGAAACCTTGAGCCTTCATGTTTTTCGACGTTTTGATATGGGTCGACAGTTCATCAGCTGTAATTTCTAATTCCTCTGAAAAGTCGTCCCAACGATATAAATATAGATCGATATTATTAGCATGCTCGTTAGCGGCAGCTTCGTGAGGACTGATGATGTTCTGACCAAGATTGGGGGAGCTGACAAAATCTCGACCTAGCTCAGCAGCTTTCTCAGATGGCAGCGTTGCTGCAGCTGTGAACCGATGCTAGATCGGGTCCACGATGTTTGCCGCAATCGACGCAGCACCCCTTCAATGTTTGGTTCCATGTCCAAACATCAGGCAGTTCAGGCACTGAGTGACATCGCGGTGGATCGGTTGCTAGCGGTCCCACTTGACGACGATGTGGAACAAAGCACGGATGTTTTCCGGCAGGCATTTCGTACTATAAATTTCCCCGTTCACGGCCAATCCGGACCGAAAGAAGAGAGGCTTTTACATCCCCTTCTCGCTTATTGTCAGACACAACAGCACCTTCTTGGGGAACTTGGTGTGTGAACTGAACTTCACCTCGGAGCTCACTTCCTTCGTGCGGGGAAGTAAAATACGAAGTGCCCTGCCAGTCGTTGCCATCCAGGGTGAGATAGGTCTCGTCTTCTATCACCACCGCCACGTCGTGATTCGCCGGAAAAATCGAGTTGACCATCTTATTCAGCCGTTGCCCCTGCGTCATTGCCTGCAGCTCCGAAACCAGTGGACGCGACTTCCGATTCCTGATCTGTATGTTCATGTTCACCAGGTACTTTTTCACTGATTGGCCGGTTGAACCGACCTCCCGGCCAAGCGCACGCAGCGATGTGGCCACTTTTCCCTCGGTCTTCGTCTTCAGCATCCTTTGGAGCTTCTTGTCGCTCAGGGTCATCGACCGTTCGGAACCGGGCTTTCTTTCGATGCTCTGATTGTTGTCTAATAGTGCCGTTCACAAAGTGCAGCACGATGTTTGTTTTCGTCGCGGCGGGGTGCCGTTCTTTGAACGCGCACACTTCTGAACGGAGTTGCTTCACTGTTTTTGCCAACACGGTTAGAGTTTGACTGATAGAGCTGTCAAATTTTGTCTGCTGACTTATGGGTTACTATGATTGATGCTGCATAGGTAGTTTTGTCAGTGTGGGTGAAGGTAAACCCATGAAATATTGGCAATTTTTGTCCATTTTTTTTAATCCAAACGTAACACCGTCTTCGCTACGGTTTTGGACCACCATTACCAGTCCGCGACATCTGGCGGTGGCGGTGGTAGTGGAATAATTGTGACGGC
The DNA here is from genome assembly GCA_034211315.2 of Aedes japonicus. Taxonomy (NCBI): domain Eukaryota; kingdom Metazoa; phylum Arthropoda; class Insecta; order Diptera; family Culicidae; genus Aedes; species Aedes japonicus. The sequence continues at coordinate 46,211 of JASCZW010004305.1, read as the reverse complement.
TGCGTTCTGTCCAGTGGGTGAAGATTATATAACGCCGCTGCTTAGGTTCACCTTGACTTATTTTACTCACATTTTCAACGATACTCTGAACTCGGCTACAAAGATTTCCCTCAGTTCAGCCGTTAAAGGCGCAGCAACAAAGTTTAACCATGTTGGAGGTGTTTTGGTTCGTTTTTCGAGTCTTAACATTCTCTGGATTTGAACATTTCTTCGCTTCCCTGGGCATGAGGCATAGATGATATGAATTAATAATTCCATATTAAACACAAAATTGGAAGCTGGCAAGCAGGTAACTGTGATAACCTAAACAACTGCCTCGGATTTTTGTGGAAAATTCAGTTGTGATCGGTTGATAAACGTGATTGTGTCTCCAAACACAGTTATAAACGGTCTCGTAGGAAAAGTTTCATTTTATTTATGTACATGTTATTTCATTTGTCGAAGAGAACTACAAATTGCTAAACTACAGAAAAATATTTAATGTCTAAATTACGTTATTCATGTTTCAAACCTTCTCGTCACTTGTTACACTCATCACCGGAATCGCAGGTGCTGCATCTTTCTACTTGGGCAGTCGATGTCCATCCCGAGCATAAATCCGTATCAGAATAAGTACAGCCCTTCTGTTCAACCAGCACGCTACTACCGGTCAACGGACTCACATATGTCATTTTAAGATCGAAACACTTGTAGCCATCAGCACTGCCATCACCAGCGGAAGCCAGACCGGGATTTTGATACCCGAGCAATCTATGGTGAAGTGATACGTTGTCCACTGCGCACTCGACTGCTTCCGGGCTCGATCGGCAGGACCTAGGATCTAGACAGTGCTTGCACTGTAATCCACTGGTTACTAGAATTGAAGAGGTCTTTATGATAGCTGTTGTCATTGAACAAAGTTTAAGAAATAGAACCTACCATTGATTAAAATGCTAAGAACCACCAACAACCAAGGAAAGATGAATCCTTTCATCACAAGCTGCATCTTGATAGAATGATCAATGAAGAATGAAGACTGTACGACTTCCAATGCGCAATCGTTTAATTATATACAAATACGATTCCTCACTATTTACTAAACTCTGTGCAACATTGTAGGGTGATTGATTGATCAACGTGACTGTTATTTATTGCAATTTTCAAAAGCATAACAAGTGTGCAAATAACGCAATGGCTGTAGAATTATCACTGTAATAAATTACAACCACTTAGGCATAGGTTTGATAGTATGCTAAACATTTCAATCCACAAACTATAAAAAAAGTAATATCAAACACAATCCACCGATGACCAGCTCAGTTCCAATGCGGATTTTACCGTCCACTCCAGCGGTGCTATTTGAATCAGATGCGTTCCCATTGCAACGGTCCGTTGGGCAAAGTTGACATTCATGAACCAGCACGTCATCGTCCCATCCTTCGCAGAATTTCGTCTGTCGAAACGTACAGCCAAATTCCAAAATCGGTATATAATGCCCAGTGTTCACAACAATGGACGAGTTCAGTCTGAAGCAATCATATTCCGCATTTACTGGAGCAACAGATCCCAGCGAAGGGTTCAACTCCTTCAGGGATTCATGGGTATGTAGCACATATGCTGTAGTACATTCCACTTCCGGTGAACCAATTTCACAATCCGCATTGTTGCATTTAATACATTTTAAAGACTCGCCTGGAGAGTAGATCAGTTAGCTGGAAGACAAAAAGCGTCATTATTTAATTCAAACCTCCGACTATTAGTGCTGGGAAAAGGAACAACAAAGCTGGAATTTCCGTTCGATTTTTGAACCACATCTTTGAGTGGTCAGGTTTCAAATGATTTGTAAATCTGTTCTTTCTAGATCCATGATTTTAGCAATCCGCTCGATAGGTAATTAGTTGCACGAGCTAGATTGGTAAACACTCGATGTTTGCTATCAATCAAAAGCTTAAATCAAAGTGCTGTAGAAGGAATGATAAGCAGATAAATCGATTTTAAATACTTTGTTTCCCATATCAATAATGGTTTATTCGTATATTATTCTCATTGGCAAAATTAATCCCATCTGGCATGTTAACTTCTCAATCGAATTCTTATTCTATGCCTTCTTATGCTCGCTATAGCCACAGAGAACACAGCTACTTGTGTAAAACTTTAAACCGACATTTCAAATGTATGTCGTTATGCTCCTGGCAGGCGGCGCTGCAGTTGTGCGAAAACTGTCATGCAAATGTTTATCAATAAAATGCCTAGCACATAACCTGAAAAGTTTTGTTAGTTTTTCTCTGCACTTGCTTCTTATACCGGCAGCCCATTATTAACTTTTACACACGTTTTCCAAGAAAAGGTATATGGACATCAATGTCTGTTTTCTGTGCTATAGCCTTGACATGGTCTCAGGTCAGATGGCTATGGACTTCCGACGCCACGAGCCCCTAGGTCTGCCTCTGTTGCAATGTCCTACTGAATTTCAATCCAGCGCTTGCTTGCAGATTTCGTTTCCGCCTGCGTAGCTTGACCCTCCATCCGTACTCGTTTTCTGTTGATATGGTCGTTGACATCGACGATGGAGCAATTCGAGATCAGCTGTAAGGCCATAGACCCGAATTATGTTCGGCATTCTTCAGGGAACAATCGCGAAGATTTAAACTATAGTACTAGTTCATAGTCTGGCGGATACAATGACGGGAGCCATTTGAACTGTCATTGGCGGACCATTCGAACATGTCTCATAATTATGTTAGGGCCAAAAGCCATTTGAAAACAATAACTTTAACGTTGATTTCTCACGAATTACGAGAATCACATGTCCTGCTACCCATATGGTACAATAACATTTTCTACCAAGCGTTTACTTCACGAAGTGATTTGAGATTCAAGAGAAATCGATATGAAAGTCATGTTACAATGGCGTTTAGGCGCTTAACATGAATTACTGAGATATGCCGATTGGCTCCAAGTGACGTTCAAATTGGCTCCGTCATTGTATCCGCCAGACTATGAATGTAGTGACTATAATTTAAACGAAAGATAATAAAACGTGTAAACGACAAAGCAAGCGGTGCTGCCAGTTTACTTTTCTGCTTCATTTGACAGCACGGCACTACCGAGTAAGGACATCTCGATAATTGCTCCTTCAACTACTCCTCCCCAACGATCTCACCCGGACAGACCGAACATGGTAGCGAACGTCCGAAGCTTGATCTGACCCAGCGCCTTCGTAAGTATATCTGCAACCATCTCTTCAGTTATTTAGACAATATTACAGCTTCAATTCTTTTGTATCGCATAGTTCCTTCACGTAATACTGGCGAGTTTCGATGTATTGTGAACGTTTGGTTGACCGTTCTGAAGTAACAAACTTGATGCAGATTTCGTTAACTTCACAGCGTCACTGGTTTGAACGACGGTGCACCGAAATCCTCGAACAAATTCAGAAGTTAAACTGCCTCCTGACTCGCCTCGCTCAACGACGATATTGTTACGAAATCCTCCAGACAAGCCGTCCAGGAAATTGCTCCTTCTGCGTACATATTCACGATGCCCGTTGTAGACCTGCGGGTTTTCAAGTCACCCGCACAATCAGCGTCTGAGTATCCTGTTAGCTTGCCTTCAGGATCGCCATATCACCATATACGCCGATACTCCTTTGAGCCTTATAGCTAGCGTACAATACTCTAGGCTGCTATCAAATCAGCCTCAGTCGGACCGCATACACACCTTCCCAAGATAGATATGCTAATAGCGATGTCCGGTCTCAAGCGGCACCAAGACCGAATCTCTCGGTTGTTCGCTCGATGTAACTTTGCAGCGACATCCCGTACTTGCCACTCTTCTTCGTGATGCTCATGCCCAGGAAATAGTTCGCATTTCCCAGGTTGTTCATCTTGAACTCCTTACTCAGGGAAGAGTAGACCTTTCCGATCTCGCCCTTACTTTTACAGCCGATCAGGATGTCATCTACGTAGATCAGTACAGCAACCGTTCCAGTTAGCGGATGCTGTTCGGTAACTGGGCTGACATTTCAAATGTAAATAAACTTCGAGGGGGCTTTCGATCAGATTTCGGTTGGGATATTTCATTGCACTATACATAAATTAAATATTGTTTTTAAATCTTATGCGATGTTGCGATGTAGCTTATTGTGCACAACATTGTGCAAAACGTTTGACTTAGTTTGCATGAAATTACGACTCAATTTCGTACAGTTTAACCATTTTTCAATCCTCTTCGAAACTCATATGTCTTTTACATGCCCCTTGCTGATTTTGACAAAAAAAATGTCAAATGCTGTTTTATGAAGTTTATTTGCTTTTTAACTTAGCGAAGGCCCAGTTAAAAAGCAGCCCAGTTAAACAGCACCCAGTTAGTGTACTTAACGAACAGTTACTGTACTTAAATACGCTTCCTATTGACCATCTTGGTGTAAAGACTTCGATCAGCCCGGCTCTGTTTTACCTTCAGACCTTGAATTACGGTGTGCAAACGATGATTCCAGCAACGAGCTGACTACTTCTACCCGTAAATACTCTTACTCAGCCTACAGATTTGATTCTGTCTTCCTTCTTTCTCGAAGCTTGTCGGTTGTCGCATATAGAGCTCCTCTTTCAGCTTTCCGTACGAATACGCTGTCTTCACGTCGTAGTGTTTCAGGGCAAGGGTCCGTTAGGAGGCGATCGCTGGTAATGCCCTCAAAGTTGTCTGCTTGATGAGAGGTGCAAAGATCTCATCATAGTCCTGGCCATACTTATGGCAAAAACCTTGCGCCACTGAACGAGCTTTGAAATTACCAGGCAGTGCTGTAGCATTCCGTTACACCTTATAGAACAGGCCTCCGCCCAGCAGGAATGTCTACCAAATCCCAGGTACCGTAGCTTTCATGCGACTTCAGCTCTTCGACCATAGCATTCCATCACTGCGCACTCTTTTCAAAGTTCAAAACTTCCTTTAGCGTCCTCAGCTCCATCTCGTCCTCGGGGGGAAGAGTACCTGCTGCGATCCTCAATCAATCACTGGGGATATACCCGCCATTGACCTCTCCGATCGCCTAGCCACTTCATCAATTGGGAATCCATGAAACGACGCATCTATCTCTAATGCAACCTCATACTGTGAGGCTTCCAGATCGGCTTGGTCAGCTTCTTGTTCGATCTCACCATCACTGTCAACAGCTTCGAGTGCTTCAATCTCTTTCCGATTTTGTTTTCTCCTAACTGTATGACGATGACTTCAGTGCTTCCAACTTCGGCCTCAATAGGGGTGTCCTCCGAACAAACTTCTTCACTCCATGAAATCACTTCGATGAAATTCGCATTACGCCTGATGAGACTCATGTTATTCACTGGTTTCAGAAAACGGTATGCCTTTCTACCTTATGAGTATCCAACGAAAACGAGCTTCACTGCCTTCGGATCCAACTTCTTCCGTTCTTCCTTCGGCACATGAACCAAATATGCGCAGGTGGATGCACGACGGCTTCATGTTATGCCACAGCTAATACCATAGACTAACTCTAAGACCAGTAGGTCCCATACAAAAACGATTTTTTCTTGGCTCAGTCAATACTAGCACATCGGTCTCAAGCTCGGTCCCAAGCTCAATAAAGCGCCCCCAATAATGAACTCACATGAACACACTCTCAAATATTCTGTCAAAATAACACAGCAAATCAAAACAAAGGCGCAAATATGTATAGTAAGGTGCTGGCTTCAAGGTGTAATTCGGACCAAGGGGTTCTACAACAGTGAACCAATTTCAAATCGCTAGTTGCATATTGATTGTTGCTAATACAACGTCTTCTCAAGAACAGATGAAGGTAGACGATTTTGTAGGTAATTCACCGTACAATGCCTCACCCCAGTACTTCTGGCTTAGACTCGCGTGATGAATACGGAGCAGTTTGCTGCGACGCGATTCCGTTCTCAGCCAGACATTTTTGGAACGACGTACTGGTATATTCTCCTCCTCCATCCGTGCGGATTGCACGAGAAAAACGCCCAAACTGATTCTTTATCATACTGCAATATTCCCTTACCTTGCAATCCACTTCAGCTTTCATCTTCAACAAATGCACTACGGTATAGCCACTGAAGTCTACCACCATGATCATGTAGAATCTATTGCCACTGGGTGTTCTGACCTCCACCGGATAGCCTACGTTCGAATGAACCAGATCTCCAACTAATGAAGACTTACTTTGCGACTTCTTCGGAAAATAAATTTGACTCATCTTCCCTTCCAGGCATACTCCAAAAACGCATTCTACATTACACTTTTGCCCCTTTCAGGCCAAACTCCAAGTCATTTCGCACAATCTTCATGATCGCATCCGGGTCACGCTGTCCAAACCAACGATGCCACAAATGTTCGCACAGTTCAAAACGTGATGAAACGTGTAAACGGCAAAGCACGCGGTGCTGCCAGTTTACGCTTTTGCTTCATTTGACAGCACGACACTGCCGAGTGAGGACATCTCGATCGTTGCTCCTTCCAATAAATTATACTACCCTTATCAAACAGCTCCCAGATTATACATCAAAATCGATACTGTCCCGTTCAAAGTACTCCCCATCGACTGCAACGCACTAATGCCAGCGCTTGATACAATCCTTGATACGTTTTATGATTCGGTTTCCGGTATAGCCATCTTCGATTTTTTCATGATATCATCTCGGGTGCTGAAACTCGTGTCGCGGAGCGATTTCTTCAGTCGACCGAATAGGAAAATGTCGCAGGGAGCCAAATCAGGTGAATTCGGTGGACGCTGAATGGTATTCGTTTTGTTTTTCGCCAATGCTTACGGATAACGAGGGCATTGTGTGACGGTGTGTTATCATGGTGCAAGATCAGCGAGTTTTTTGCCCACAATTCCGGTCCTTGTTGGCGAATAACTTCACACAAATGTCCAATAACACCCGAATAATACTTCTTGTCTGGCATTGTGGAAGGAATTCATTATACACAACACCCTTGTATCAGGTATCAGGTATCAGGTAGGTTGGCTGAAGAGCCATGGCTTGCAAGGGCACGCCCCCCCTTAAATGGGAGAATTGTGCCTAGCCACAGGAACCTTCTCATCATTACGCGACAATAAGGGAAAGGTATGTTGGTTAGGGAAATAAAGCACGAAAATAAAAAACATGGAAAAGAAAGAGGGCAACACTTTCGGGATATTATCATCTCTGAATGCTGTGATTTCTGAGTAACAAATTTGTTTGACGACAAGTACTTAGATCTGCCCAGAGCCTATTATGCTCAGAAAAGGTCCAAGAAGCAATTTTCTTCTTGATCCAACATGCTTATATAGGCACACCAGGTTCAGGACCTATGAAATTATGTGAGGCACAATTACGGACGAGTGCATCTGCCCATTCTTTAGCAGCAATACTTGAACGCCAGGGACCCATTAAAGATGGACAACATTTAGTGAGCTATCTTCTTCTAACTGAGTCCAGTTGTTAGACTTTGATAGCAGCTTGACTATCGGAACAAAAATAAAGTATTTTACGCATTATTTTCTGTTGGTGTGCCCATAACTGTGTATGAGACCTATTATTGTTTGTATCATGATGCCATAACCCATTTGCATGTAAACAGTATGCACAGACTAGGCTTCCTGTTTCAAGAAAATTTGTTTTGGTTTGATATTGAAAAATGCTTCTAGAGCAGCCGTTGGTGTAGTTGAAAATGCACCAGATAATGCCATCAGACACATGCGCTGAATATGATGCAATTTTGTCTGGATAGTTCTCATCTCGCCTTTCTGCCGCCATACGAGGTATCCGTAAGCTAATATTGGTCTAACTATTGCAGTATAGAACCAAATAATATATTTTGGTTTAAAACCCCAGGTTTTACCTATACTTCTTCTACATTGTTCAAAAGCCGTACATGCCTTTTTGATTCTAGAGTCAATATGAGCAGACCTATTTAGCTTAGAGTCTAATATAACTCCAAGATACTTTAATTGTTCTGTTATAAAGACTTCAGAACCAAAGAGCCGTAGTGGACAAACTTCGGCAATCCTTCGGTTTTCTGTGAATAATACAAGTGTTGTTTTCTTGGCAACACTTTTCAGTTTCTCTAAAAGCCTGTTTCATCAGGTGAAAAGGGTACTAATACACAATCCAATTACCATTATAAGCCATCAGCAAAACCACAAATCCCAAGTATTTAAGTTTTCGTAATAAGCCCTCTGCTACAATTCAATAGTAGAGGTGATAGAACGCCTCCCTGGGGACAACCTTGAATACATTTTCTCCTTATATAGGCTCGTCTTAGTGATAAGTTCAGGTAACGATTTTAAAGCATCTCGTGTATCCATGAGATACACGATAACAGAGGGAACACCATTAAAAAGTGCCGCTTCAATGATGGCATTGAACGAAACATTATCAAAAGCACCCTCAATATCTATGACGACTCCTAGGCAGGATGCTTTTGCGAAAAAGCCTTCTCTACATCATGGACAACGTGGTACACAAGGGTTGTTATAGACTCACCTCTGTGATATGCATGTTGCATTTCATGAAGAAGTTGTCTAGAAAGAGTTTCATTTCGAATGTTATGATCAATAATTCTTTCTAAACGTTTAAGCATGACGGAGCTCAGACTGATTGGCCTGAAACTCTTTGCCTCATCATACGTTGCTTGCCTGCTTTTTGAAATATAACCTGTAGCATGGCTCCAAAAGAAAATTTGTTTTAACATATTTTTAAAGTAATCAAAACCTCGCTGAAGCAATGGATATAACCCATCTGCTCCAGGAGTCTTATAAAGTGCAAAGCTATTTAAAGCACATATGATTAACTCGGGTGTTACTAGCCTGCGAACTATCACCCTAGATTCGGAATGGGCAGAAAAGTGTTCTGGATAATTGGATGGTTCCAGATCTAAACACCTAGGAAAATGTGTTCGAAAAAGTATTTCTAGCTCCTCTTCATCGTTGTTATTAAAGTAACCAGCTTCGTGCTTAAAACTGTTTACTTGAAAATTTTTAGATTTTGCAAGAACTTTATTAGAACTGCTAGTTTTATTTACACTTGAAATATGTGTTCGAAGGTTGTGTCGTTCGAAGGACTTTAGAGCTTTTTTATATGTCTTTCGGGTTATTTTAAAAGCGTCAGTTCCTTCTGTAAGACGTCTACTCCAAGCACATTATTCTACACATTTTACGTAATTTTGGAGTTCGTTGTTCTACCAGGATGTACCCCTGGTTGATTTTATTGTTCGTAATGGACACGCTTCTTCAAAGGCATCCAAAATGTACGATGTTGTAATTTCAGCAACATCGTCTAAGTCATTCGAGCTTTTAATAGAAGGGCGATAGTGATGAAATTTTAATGCAAGGATGTCTGAGTAAACGTTCCTGACTGTATTTTTGGGGTTCTTGAAACGGGGAACTTGCATACAACCATTTAAATGATTGAAGAATATGAACCTGTGATCGGCCAAAGACACCATCTTTGTCCGGAAATAGTCGACAACGTTGTTTCTTTGCGTTGTGGTAAATCCATACCTGGAAACTGTCTGAACTGAAAAAAGCAATGTCAATTGAGAATGTATGAAAGGGTAACATGTGATATTGAAGATGCAGAAGCAAATATTTCTACACAAGCTGAAAATGCAGTGGTAACTGCATACCTATAGATAAAAAGTAATTGCATACCATTGAAAAAGATAGAAAAAAAATAGAGGGCTGATATATTGCTAATCTAAGGCTTATTACCCATATATCAGCATTATATTTCAACTTCGGCAAAACATAAGAGATATTGGCCACTTGGGTAAAGCCAACTGATATCACGCTTGATTGTCAATTACTAACAAAGAGATCAATGTACTTAGAGGAGCACAAGTATCCTTAGTTGAACTCGATTCCATTTATTTAAACTAATGTAATATTTTCTTTATTTTTTGCAGGTAAGATTTCGGCGTCTGACGTATGTAGCATTTCAACCAGAATGGTAATCAAAGAACATCCAAAATCACAGCCAAGTAAACCCATTGAAAATACATACTTAGTTTATAATACAAAATCGAAGATATCACTCAGTCCTCTATTTTCTGCAACCACACTGATTTGCAAATGGACTATTGTGCGATCTCTGATTGCCTGTAATGTCAAATCCCGGTGTTCATCATATTCAATAACCTTGCCGAAGAACTAGAACTTCCTTTGCCTGATATAGACTACTTCTCTGCAGCACAATCTGCTACAAATATGATAATATGAAATGCCGCCTTACCACATACTGAACAAATTTACCGAACACAGCAATTCTTTAGAGGTCGGCTAAGATAGACTGCAGTGCCATTTCTGAGAAAAAGTCTGGAACTAATATGGCAATGTTAGTGAGACGATTCTCGACACATTCAATAACTTTGCTGAAGATGGCATCCCTCTAGAATTATTCGACGATTGAAGAGAGACCAGAGTAACCCTCTGGAATTACATATGGTTGAAATAAACTACAGCATCATCTCTGCGGCACAATCAAGACCTAATATAAAAATGGCGATCATTCGGCATAGTAGATAGACTGCAGCGTCATAACTGCGGTAAGACATGAAACAAATATGATAGTACCACAGAGAACAGACATCCTGGCTCGAACTTTTTTTTTCCAATTTATTGTGTAAATTTTAAAAAGCAAACCGTTGGAAAAACAACCCCGCCTAGTCAAGGTTTCACCAAACTAAAATTGACAGGCTATCAATTCTCGAGGCGGGCAAGTGGCGCCATCAACATACGATTCACCTAACTGTAATTTTAAAATAGCCGTTGTAGAAATTCGAAAGGCACTCTAGCTTGGATGTCTGTTCTCTGTGATAATACTGTAATTGTTGAGTCTGTCTGTATAAATGTTCGCTCATCACCATGGGGTCCCAAAAGTGAACAGTAATGTTTGCTAGAATTAAAGATATGATGAGAAAGTGTTGAAAGTTCCGTCAGTGTACGGCAGGTTGAAAATTAACCAAACCAGAAGTTGTGTACAAAAAAAGATGAACCAAAAAAGGAGAGGGTTCCTTCCTCATGTATTCAACAAAACGGAGTGAGTACAAACTACCGCTAGAAACTATCACAGGCTAAAGCTATCAGCAGTACATAGGCACGATCAAACACTATACTTTTGCCTGTCAGGGTGGTGGATTCGTCCGTGCCTTGACCTACCCCACAGAGGGATGTAAGGCAGAAGTAACGTCCTTGGTTCAAGTACCGCTATATCCAAGCCCTTCGCTCAATTTTCAATACTTCTTTCTATTCAATTTTCAACCTGCCGTACACTGACGGAACTTTCAACACTTTCTTTTCATATTTTTCATTCTAGCAAACATTACTTCCCACTCTTGGTACTTCTTGGTGATGAGCGAATATCTCCTTCTTCATCAAAATATGATAATGTCAAAAGACCTTTCTTGTCAGATCTAACCCCCGTTTTTATATTTACCTTGTCTAAAGGTGCTGATTAACCTTAAGCTGACTCAACCTTGCATGGAGATAACTACTTCACTTTCAAAGGTTCATTCGATAAACAAATTCCTCTCTATCCCCTTTCCTCTGTGAACTGTTTATGGCGAATCTAGAAACAATGCTAAAAGTAAAAGTATTACTTCCAACTTGTTGGTGGAGCTATAACATGAGGATCTCCCCTTGATTCTTCAAGAAATCAACAATCTCCACAAAGACATTAAGTTCACTCATGAAGTAAAAAGAGGATGGAAAATTTGCATTCCTCGACCTTCTAGTATTGCGATAACCGTTGTCATCGTCGTCTATAGAACTTGAAATCTTCAAAAAAACCCACAAACACGCAAAGAGTCACTACAAACCGCTCTTTTCAGCATAAAATGGCCCACCTTCCACCACATGATCCACCGGATGTTGACCCTTTCCTCTCAATGAAACCGGAAAAGTCAAAGAATTTGCATATATCTTTAAAACTGCCAGACTCAATTGTTACGAAAAGACTACACTCGGACTCGGAAAAAATGAGACACTTTGTTTTGGGTGTAACTTTTTATCGCGTGGTTTTTGGTAATTTTTGGTAATACTAAATTAGAGTGTTATCGAGGGCTGACGAGAACATATATCTAGAGAAGCTGGAATACACTTCAAAAAATCCCCGGCCTCAAGTTTTTTTGTCGAGCTACGTTCCGCATGGAGGTTCCGGGAAAGGTTTCGGAAGAGAAAGATGGATAAATCCGCGAAGAAGTAGCTGTTGTGGCAGGCGATCTGCGAAGTGCGGACGGTACAGCAAGCCGTTCGTTACAAGCTGGCACCATAAACGGGCAGATTTATCGAGAGGAATGCTGTGCAGAAGTCGCTTGCTGCCCTTCCTCTGCTCTCACCGTGGTCCACGCGAAGTTCTGGCCGGATCTCGCTTCGTGTCCATTACGCCAAGCCTGTAATGGATTGGTACGAAGCGAAGGGCGTTAATGTGGTCCCGAAGGAGGCGAACCTGCCAAATACACCAGAACTTCGTCCGAACGAAAAGTTTTGGGCGAAGAAAAACTGAGAGAAATTGTGTAAGGAAGATGGACAAAGCCTCGCCCAAGATCTCATGAGCAGTGTTAAGAGAAATGTACGAGCATTCAGCTTGGGGGAGGAAATTCAATAAATAAATTATGCCAAAACATAGCTAATATACAGTTATTTAATCCCTGAAAATTTGAGAAGTATCCGATTTAAAATGAATATTTGGTGATCATTTTTGTGTGTCTCATTTTTTCCGAGTCCAGTCTTTATACGGCTTAGTGCAGAGTTAGTGCTCGTTGTCATTCCATTGTCACGTTCGACTACGGCTTAAATCACTGGAGAGGGACACGTCGATCAACGACCTAGGAGTCAAACTTGATCGGAAGCTTCGTTTCACCGGGCACATCTCCTCAACAACCGCGAAAGTAAACGCAATGCTCGGTTTCTTAAAGCGTAACTGCGCCCGCTTCAATGCGTCCAGAAGCGGTTCAACATCGATTGTAGAAGCATTTTTGAGAATGTTAGGTTTTTTTTTTTTTTGGGCGTAGAACCACTGCGTCCACTGAGTTGAACTTTTGTGGTATACCCCTGTTTACTATACTAATTCGCATCTAAAAGCTAGATCACCATTTGTCAAGTGACCAGCCTAAGACGCGTCTCCTAGTCCGGCAAAATTGAGTTTATAAAACCCACCACCTTCCCAAGATTTGCAGTCCAAATTTCTTTAGGTTGCATATAGCCACTGTACAGAAATTTAAGTCTGCTCTTGTACACAGCATCACAACTGCAAAGCAGATGTTCCGAGGGTTCACGTTCCATGTTACAGAAACGACAGATATCATTCTGAACCTGGCCAATATTTTTCAAATGATATCTACTCGGGCAATGTCCGGTTACTAGGCCAGTATAGGTACAAAGAACTCTCTTATTGAGCTCCAGATGCTTTTTACTAATAGTAACATTTGGAATTATAAACCTTTTCGCTTGAGAACACTTTGTGATGACCAACAAACTCTTCCCAAGATTTTAATTCCATTTTTATGGCACAGTATGATATACCGCAGAATGGTTCTGGGCCAATAAACTGTGCATTTGAACCTTGTTTAGCAAGCTCGTCTGCCCTTTCATTGCCTTCAATGCCACAGTGTCCCGGAACCCAGAATAAATTTACCGAGTTTTCTTGGCACACATTTCGCAATGAAAGAATGCATTCCCAGACAAGTTTGGATGTGCATTTATAATTACTTAACGCTTTGAGTGCCGCTTGGCTGTCTGTAAAAATACAAATATTTGCATATCTATATTTTCTCTTCAGACAAACGTTAACACATTTTATTATAGCAAAGATCTCCGCTTGGAAAACCGTTGGTTAGTTTCCCATCGCCACTGAGATTTCTACCCCAGGGCCGAAGATTCCTGCTCCCGTTTTTGTTCCAATTTTTGAGCCATCTGTGAAGAATTTTATGGAGCCATGCCGAACAGTGGGACCTCCGACTTCCCAATCTATACGTGACGTTTCACATATCTTGTAAGGGATGTCATGGTTTTCCATAGGTTTCATCCAGTCTCCATTCATATACATCACTGGCCCATTTTGAAAGCTTTGTGAAATGCTCAGGTGACTGACTAAGTTACCAGACATGAAAGTTTTCAACCGTTTAAGCAGCTAAGCATACTCTTTTCCGCTTCTAGTTGCACGTATTCGTGCAAAGGCAGCAGATTTAGAATTGCAATTTAGAATTTAGAAAATGTTAGGTTACATGCACCAGTTCGTCAGCTCAGGAATCGTCAACTGTCTTAATCAATTGTTTCTAATGTAGATGTAACTCTATTATTGTGAAATAAACAACCGGTTTTGTTGAACTATGTGGTGTCCGAAATTTAACGCGGACACGCTCAAGAATCCTGATCAAATTGTTGTTCAGATTATTCTATTGCATGGAAAGTGACCAAGTACAATAGATGGTAGTATCACATCACCATTATCATCATCATCATGAAAAAAAAACTCAGATTTTTTTCACTATGAAGGAAAGCTCCTCTTTCTTGCTTCGACTAACTGTTCATAATACCATAGACATACACATTACATGCCTATTGCCATTTATAATTCTCAAATCAATCAGGACCGCATCCCCTTACCACATACCGCAATTTTTCAATATCCTGCGGAATGACGAACTGATAGCCTTTTTAGATTGATTTGTACCTCGATAAAAATAACGTTTTCTCATGAGCTTACATATCCGCAATCCTTACTTGTTCGAACGAAAAGGGGACCCAGAAAAGCCGAGCGTTCATGTTTAAATCATCATAAAAAGCATAATTTATGCCAAAACTCATATTACACTGTGCCCTGGGTGATTTATTTCCCGATATGAAGGAATAAGGATATGAGTTTGTTCTTCGTTCGTTCTTTCCCTCCGCCGTCAGCAAAATTGGGAAGAACGGTAGCCGATCTGAGCGTTTGTGTTTATCTGGTGCTTCTCGGTTATTCTTCAAGAACGACTTTTAAAACAAACCCCAAATCGGCTGATTGGGGAGGCATATCCTGTCGAGGGTGGGTAATACTGCCGCCAGAACGGGCCATTTGATGGTTCACGGGCGTAATCCGATCGCCTCATATGGCTATTAAATATAGTAGCGGTGCACTGCGGTTCCCGCGATGATGGAATCATAATTGAATCATTTTATGCCAACAGAGTGTGCATTTTTTGTTTGTCCTCCCGGTATGGTATAATACTTTGTGTGTTTTTCATTACCGTTCCGAACCATCGATACGGAGACGAACGTGCAGATGCGAAGCATGTAATGAAGTTGTTTTTCCACTCAATTTGCATATTGGGTTGGATGTGCGGCTTGTTAGCAATTTTTTGCATAGTAGCACTTAGTTGTGGGGAGGTCAACAAATACCAGCTATCTGGGAAAATCTGTCGGTCCGACGCGTAATGCAATTCTACAGAAAGCTTAAAAGTTTATGGTTCAGTCAAAATGGAAGTAAGCGAACCTGAATCAAGACCTTCCCACTGCCCATCAATGACTGAATGATTGCGATTTGTTGATGCTGACAAATAGTGACGAACGGTATTTGCCTTCGATGGTGTTCTGGTTTCAATGCAAATTTCCTGTTCTATCTTGGTGAATGGCGAATGCATATTCCGGCACGAATCACGGAAGCAATAAAGTCGAGTAAAGCAAAGCACTCTGCTGAATGGTGCATCCTTTTGAAGCACATAGCTAGTGGTTGCATGCCTACATTCGGGCGATTCGGATGAAAGCGCATGTGCGTCTAACCGCATTTTCACTGCTGTGTGCTTTTTTTGTGGCACTTCATTTGTTTTCCGTCAATAGTTTGCGTTGTTTGCTCTGATGTAATGCCTTCCGATTTTACGAATCAAAGCTTCGAAGCTAACGAAATAATTAACGATAATATTTTCGAAAAAGTTGTTTTAGAAGTAAGGTAAACATATAATCTAAATGCCTCAAAAGGGTTGTCTTCAGCAGTGCTGTGCATTTTCATGATGGTTATAAGACTGTGACCATCATCTTCTCATGATCATTAGAGCTCACGATTGATGGTCAAATACTTATAGACATTCAAGTAATAGACCGGCCAACGTGCCGCCATGCAGGGTTGCCACATGTACAGATTTATCTAGATTGATACAGATTTTTTTCATTTATTTTATACAGATATCTGTATGTAAAGATTACAGATTTTTGAGGAAAACCAAGATTTTTAAGATTTTTGACAATTTCTTGTCCACTTAAAAACCTCAAATTTTCAATATAAGTACAATATAGGATCAAAATTTTTATCAATAATACTTTCAGTGTGCTGTTTTAGGCCTAAGAAGCATAATAAAACATTTGACACTTACACTACAGTGACAGATGACAGTCTGAAAGTCAGTTTGTGTTTGTGCCCCCAAATGATTTCTCCATAATTTTTCTCAAAGAATTTCTCAAAGATTCTCAGACATTCCATCTAGCGTTTCTATAGGTTTTATTCAGACGTTTGTAGGCAATCCTCCAGGGATTCTTTCAGAAGTTTCTTTTGGCATTGCATCGGCAGTTTTAGCAAACTTTCTTGTAACGAAATGTTTGGAGGAATCCCTGATCTTGCGAAGTTTTGTGATTTTAAAGGAATCCCTCGAGGACACCTGAAAGAACTACTCAAAAACTATACGGTTATTCCTGAAGTTATTCTTGAAGAAAATTCGGATATGCTGGAGATATCTTGAACATTTTTTTGCATGCATTCTATAATCTCATATATATAATTCTTAACTTTGAAAAAATTCCGCAATGTTTTTTGTAGAATCATTTTTCAAATTTTGTCTAGGATGTCTGCAAGGATTCTAACATATAGTTCTCCAGATAGTATTTTTTTTAGGTATTCCCTTGGAGAAGTGTTTGTTTCAAAGGTCCCCAAGAGGTTGTTTCTCAAAAATACTGTTCTTCTAATTAAGAAGTATTTTTATGCATTCATGTAGAGGAATTTTGGGAAGTTAGAATAATGTTCTCGGTAGTTATTTTTGCACTTCGAAGCATAGTTATTTCAAACGTGATTTTTGCAGTGCATCTTGCAGTGCGAAAACCTATGTATATTTTGCGCAATTGTTAACCAGTGCCAGCTCGATGCCACTTATTACTAAAATAGGCTTGTGGGCTTTGGATCAAATGGGGACATTGGTAATAGTGGGTTCAGGCCGATCCGTCAAAAAACTGCTGAAACGTGACTGTCCTAATTTGATGGTTATCATATGTACTGGCTCCTTATGCACGCTACGTATGCGAAAAACTGTCATTGTACCTGGAACAAATGATGCAATTTATCTGCAGTAACTTATCATGCCACCTCAAACGACCCAATAAATTCCAGATGACACAGTTATGCATCCGTCTACCAGATGGCATATCGTTGGAGGTCAGTTGTTAAATGGCATATGGAACGGTTTTCGGAGCTCTTGTTGTTATTCTCGTTCTAATCCAACTGAGACAACGGTTTTATTGTTGTCATCTTAATGACCGATGACGCCGCCACTTCTCCTTAAGCTACATACAGCTACTAATCAACAAAGCGAATCATATCTTCCAATCAAAAGCAACGTAATTCCTGAACATTTGCAATCAGCTGCAGTCTGCAGGTACTCCTTGCAATTTTTTGTGAGGATCATTACCTAAAACACATGAAGGATTTCGGATTTTCAAATTTCGAGAAACATCTTCGTACGAAGTCGAAAATGTATATGGGGGTAGCAGCTAGAGATCTGCAACTCTCCATGAAACCAGGAAGGAAGCATGTTACTCGATCTACTGTGCATTATACCGATTTATTTAAACAGATCATTGAGCGCTTTGATCTGAACGATCCAGTTCTGCCTACTGAATCGAGCATTGACCTCAAGTAGCTGTGCCCTTTGAAGGAGTTCAATTTGATAACTGAACAATATCTGAACTTCTTTAAAAACGGGGCAGAACAGGTTATTAAGAATGATTTTCGTGAGCTGAAGACGGTAGCCTGCAAGGACAACGAGGTTGAAGAATCAGTAGACTTCACAACTTGTTGAAGAAAACGTCTGTATTTCAAACGAGCAATTATAAATTTAACAAATTAATGTACACGCATCTAACAATGATTGATTGTTAATTTCGTTTCGATTTTGTTTACCTATCCTTGAACTTTGAGTAATCAAAGCAAACACCTCATAATCCATTATCATTATGATGCTTGTCAGAAGGGCTAAAGTGCAAAGATCTATTTCCTCCGAGAACATGAATCATGAATATACTAATCTCTTTTCCTTTAAAAACACAAATTTTGAAGTAAAGATTTTTAGTAGCTAAACACAGATAAAAAAGATTTTTTTGGCAAAAATTAAAGATGGAAACGAAAAATAATGTGGCAACCCTGCCGCCATGTTGTATCCAAAACGAACATTTCCCATACGATTTGATAGTTGTTTTGGATACATCCATTGTGCCAGAATCACGTTGTCCGGTCTATTACTTGAGTGTCTATACAAATACTGTGTCACTCACAAACAGGTTGATCTCATTTGACCGTTTGTGACAAAAGAATACATGACTGCTGGAGAATGTGATATGAAGAGAGTAGGAAAATCAATCTCTCACTAATTATCTCTGCGAACGATATGCAAGACAAAATATTTTCAGCATAATAGGTGTTAACCTCTGGCAATTATTGTCCAATTTTAATTCTTTTGGCACCGTTAGATTCAAAAACTCACCCCCTTCATGGATATTATCGGCAATATCCCTTTGGATTTATCTGGTTCCCGGAAATCCGGGTTGCCGGGGCTGTGGTCCGATACGGATACACTATTAGGAAATTTCAATTGGATTTCCCGGATCCTTGAAATAATTCCCACGAGCTATTTCTATTTCATTGTGGATCATATGTCAACTTGTTCCTGGAACGGCCATTCTGTTATAGGTTCCCCTGGGGCCTCGAAGGGCCATAAACATATCTAGAAGGAATCCTTGGCAATATGGGTATCAAAATTCGAGAAAAGGCTATATCTGAACGTTTTATGGCCATTTGATGATTTGTCTCCAGAACAGGTTCCCGTGGGGTTTCGGAACTTCATCAAATTTCCCCAGTAGGCTATTTCTCCACGTTTTGTGGCTATCTGATGATCTGTCCCCGAACCGGTTATTCTGAAACAGGTTCCCGTGGGTCCTCGGTTGCCATTACCATATTTAGAAGGAATTCTCCAGAATGGGCTTTAAAATTCTCAAAGGTTTCTAGGGGTTTTGCTCAACGTCTGATGTACCTTTGTCCTCGGAACGGTCATCTCGGAACAGGTTCCCGTCGGGTCTCACGAGGCCATTAACAAAACTAGCCATAAAACATTGAGAAATATCCTTTTGAAGAAATTCAATGAATTTTTAAACCCATATTTCCAGGTTTTTCTTCTGAAAATATTCATGGCTACTCGAGGCCCCACGGGAACCTGTTCCGAAATGGCAGGTCCGAAGACACGTTAATAAATATCCTTCTGGCGAAGTTTTATGAATTTTGATACCCATATACTAAATATGTCCATGACCACATGAGGCCAAACGGGAACCGGCCCGAGAATAAATCATTAGATAGCCACAAAACGTTGAAAAATAGCCTTCTGGATAAATTTCCTGAATTTTGAAACCCATATTGCCAGGATTTCCTTTTAAAAATATTAATGGCCACTCGAGGCCCCTCGGAACCCCCCCAGGTCCGAAAACAAATCATCATACGGCCACTAAATGTTGAAAAATATCCTACTGGAGAAATTTCATGAACTTTGCTGCCCGTATTAGTTAGGTTTTCTTCTGAAAATGTTCATGGCCACTCGAGGCACCACGAAAACCTGTTACAGAATGACCGCTCCGGGGATAAATCGGCTTATGGCACACAATGGAATAGACATAGTTTTTAAGAATTTTTCCAAAGATATTTAAATTTATTCCCGGAAATTCAATTGATATTCCCAAATAGTGTCTCCGTGCCACACCACAGCCCCGGAAACCCGGAACACCGGAAACCAAATAATGCCAAATGGTCACGGTGCCAAAAGAATTAAAATCGGTCAATAATTGCCAGAGTTCCAATCATTTGAATTTGGTGGATACCCGGGCAGCCTGTCGAACAGCCTTCGGCCCCTCTTGGTACTTTACAAAATGTTTTTATTCAAAAATTCGCCTTCCGTTTTTTAAAAACTTTTCAGTAAATTTCAGCTTCCTGTTAAAAAAATGAAATTCCGTAGTGTAAAACCTTAAAATGTACCCGGGTACCCTGTCAAACACATAAGAGTTAAAGGAAAAATCAGTACAAGACACGACCGGTTGACGTAGACTACGTTAAACCAAGTGATGCATTATAATGTCAGGGAAATTCTGTGTGGCTATTATTAGCGTTAAAAGGGTTTCAATTATTCGTGCCGGTCGCTTACCCTTACCGATAGAAGCAATTTAAGTCACAATATGACGGGTGCGGCTCTTATGGGACATTAGACCAGCCTTTTGAAGCCAGTATGTAAGAAAATTCTATTGTAAGCTCTTGAGATATTATTTGGTGGCCCTGAAAAGGGCCGTTTAGTTTTATGAAGTCAGTATGCGGAAAAATTCTCTCGTACTATACTTTATAACTCTATGGTTGCACGTTTTACGATGGACTATCTTTAAGGCCTAGAAGATAGTTGAGGATCTGTTATGGAATATAAAATTATTAAATTAATTATAGTTTTGCTCATTCTTATAATCATAATCGCTTGACTTGACTAAATGTTTATTCGTAGAAAATCACAGTAGCGTTTTTGCAGTCGTGACGAACAAATCGGCACAAGATTAAATGGCGCACATACCGAACGAAATATCAATTTAATTCTTATCTAAACAACTCTCTGAACTGGATTGGTTGTCCTCAAAAAGACAGATTATTTATTAGTGGGTTGCGCCAACCAGCTGGGTAAAATTTTCCCGACGGCTCGCCCTCCATGGAGGCGTTTATGCAGTTGCGGCGAACAAATCGGCACCATGAAATTAGGCGCACAAACCAAACGAAATAATTTTAATTCTTGTATAAACAACTCTTTTAATTAAATTGGTTGTCCTCAAAAGGACAGATTATCCATTCATGGATTGCGCCAACCAGCTGGATAATTTTTTTACCGAAGGCCAGCCCTCCATCAAGCACCGAACTAAATTTAAGATAAGTTCTTTAATACATAACTCTTTTATTTTAATTCATTGTCCTCAAACGGACGGATTATTTTCACCAACTGCTGCTCGCCCCCAAGGACGCTTTCCCCCAAACAGTAGCGTTTTCGAAGTCACGGCGAAATAATCGCAACGATGAGGTAAGATGGCGGCTTGCACAAACCGACGCGATTGTGCGCCCCCATAATCCGCCATTTTACCTCATCGCGACGATCGCTGTTTGGGAGAGCCTTGGTACTTACCACCACCAGCTGCTACGCGCCCAGTTCTGCTGCCGGACGAATGAAGCAGCTGCGACTAGCTACCAGCGACCAGCTCCGCACAGCTTCAATGCTGCCAAACGAATGAGGCAAATTTTTCCTAAGTGTGCGTTTTATGCCGTTCTCAGCTGCATGCGATACGTACATGGAGAGACGAATGACATGATTGGTTAAAGTCCCTCTCTAATACAAAGAAGAAGAAGATGATGCAAGAAGTTCCTTTCTTCGATTTGAAAACTGCGATAGGAAATTTGGTAAATTTACTCTGCAAAATGACATTATAAAACATCACCTTATATTTGCGTTATTTTCAATAGTTTACTATTGTTTGAGAATAATGTTTGACAATTGAATTGGAGCGCGGTAAAATTTCCGACCGATTGAGGAAGAAATCATGTAAATTTATAGTGGATTATTTGAGTTATTCGCGTACGGTTTTTCGTGACGGTCGCAATATTTTAGATTTTCATTTGACACCCTACCCTTGCCGTAAGACGTAGTCTACGTCAAAAAAAAACAACTGAACCTTCAATCGTAAAGCTCAATCTGCGGCCATGTCGCCAATGACAGGGTAATGTCTCCTGATTTTGACGGTAGAAACACCGCTACCAGCGATGACCATCATGATCGTCTGTTTACTAGAGAAGTAAAATGACGATCAATTTCCGGTATATTTATTCTTGGTGATACGATCGTATCACGTAACACTTGTACAAGATATAGAAAATGAGTGAGATACGCGGGAGAAAAATATCTCTCGGCTGTTATTTCATGATGATGAGAAGTTTGAGAGAGTGAGATGCTCTTCTGTTGCTTTGATTGTCAATTGCAAGAATCTCATTTGTCAATTCTAACGCTGTCAGTACCGTGATGGAGCTCAGCACTGGTCATCAGTACCACTAGTTGTCGATATACACTACATAATGGGCCCGTGTTCAAATTTTATCAAAATTCACTTCGCATTCATTAAAACAGTTGTCTTACATTTATTCTTCAGATTTTTTTTAAAGGATTTGATTTCCAATCAAAAAGTTCTATTTTTGTCTGGAAAAGTTCCTAGTATACATTGGTAGCGGAAATATTGAATACATCTACAGTTTTTAATACAAAACTGTCATATTTGGCATTCTCTGTGTCAGCACTCAAAGGATGGATTAAGCTGATATGTTGACTGTAGCTAGACAATAAAAGTAACCTGAATTTCAAACTGGGTTGAATTTATAAACTGTGCATCAAAATCTTCAAAATTACATCAGATCCGCCATCTTAGAAAATTTTAAAAACATTTATCTTCTTTTAAAAAAAAGTTTATTTCATAAGAATGAACTATTTTGCGTCAGAAGTCATTCTTGTAGAACCTTTCTATCAAAATTTATTTGAAAACTTTTTTTATGCCAAGGCGAATCTGATGCCATTACAGTCTTCACTGTACTTAAAAATTTAAAAATTCAACATAGTTCAAAACGGTGCATTTGTTATTTTTGCCTGTATACTGTATACTGTAGTTGTTTACATTCGTTCGCCATAACTTCAAAAAAATTCGAAAAATTTCCATTGAATTTCGATGCATTGGAATACTATCAATGTTCAGCAAAATCTTAAGTTTAACCTCAAATTACCCATGGATGTTTCTTTCGAACTTCCGTGAAGTTCTCAGTAGGTTTTTGATGAAATAATCCTCGGAATTCCCCTTCAAATTCTACTTTGCAACAAACTTAGTTGATATTTTGCTCACAGAACATTCAAAGAGTTATTTAATTAAAAACTTAAATCAAATTCCAATGAAATGGTTCAAAAATATCCACAATGTGGTAACTGAAAAAAAACTCTGAATTTCGAAATTACTGTTGTTTTTTATTCAGTAATATTTTGACTGCAGGTTAATTCAGTTAGTTTAATTAGAGAAGTAAGATTGTTAGGTTCAGAAGTGCATTTTCGTTTTATGTAACAATTGATTTACAGAATTCCGTACAAATGAACAAAATTAAATATGAAAAATTAAGAGATAGGTAGGTATGTCCTAATACTTCAGATATTTGATTTCTGCCAAGAAAACATAGTCGTGGAACAGGTTCCAGGTTTTCCATTATTTAAGTTCATTTTGATAGTTACTTAAACGAAAAATATTGGAACCCCTGACCTCGGACCAAAGAGCAACTTTAAGCTAATAGCTGCATAGCAATACGCTTAGTTTGAAAATATCACTTATCATATGAAATCAAAGGACCGATGTAATGTTGACAACATATTTACTTCTCTTGGGTTCTTTCAGAACACCAAGAATTCCGATTCAATTCATCTAACGTTGATAATTCCGGAACAATTGAAAGCAACGCTAGTGTGATCACGTGATCACGTTACACTCTTAGAGACAAACATAGGAATTCGTAAATCGCTTGCATGTAGGGAAGATCACGCATTCCCAAAACATCTGTTACCTCGCGGAAGGGTTGTCTACCTCGGGCCACTAGGGTATTCAATAGTCGTGCTCTTGAGTCATCATTATCCTGGCAATGCCATACTGCGTGGGCGATGTCATCATAACCGTTTCCGAACCTACATAAATTTCTATCGACGAGGTTAATTCTGTAGAGATGTGCGTCTAGCGAGTCGTGGTTGGATATAAATCTTGACAAAACACGAATGAAACCACGGCTTACATCCAGACCTTTGTACCACGATCTCGACGAAACATTTGGAATAATGGAATGTAACCACCGCCCAAGAGTTTTACTTAAATTACTAAAATTCATCATATGAAATTCTTCTTTCAAAAATCTCGCCTTCTTGTGCGCTCACTTATGCTAGAGAGTCCACCTTCTCATTGCCTGGAATTGAGCAATGTGAGGGGACCCATACACAAGTAATCCTAAATGATCTCTCGACCAACGCACACATCTGCTCTCTTATTTTTGAAAGAAAGTAAGATGTTCACTGTTTTCATCGACCGGAGGGCCTCAATAGACTCAATAAGACTATCCGAGAAGATTAAATAGTGGTATATGGGCATGTTGGAGATTATCCCCAATGCGAAATTGATTGCTGCCAGTTCAGCAAATCATACGGAACAAGGTTCCTGAAGTTTCCGGAAGGCAGTTGAGTATTCATAGTAAATCCCTAAATAGCCTGTTTCATGGAGAGATCATGATAAATGGAGGAACTGTGATAAGTGAAGCGTACACCAGTGATGTCCATATCCTCAGTGGGGTAGAGATAGATTTCAACTTTTCCACACACTCTTCCTACGCCACGAGAGCTCTTCTCTCTTGTTTATATTCACTCCCGTATTTGCAGGCGAGTAGCGCATGTGAGTGGAAAAAATGGTTTTTACTTACACTACACTCGATCGCTCTAGAGTGAGAATAGCTCCCAAATTCACAGAAGCGAATGCAGATAAACTCCCTGACGCGTGCGCCCCAGTGAGTTCATTGGCGTGGGCTGTTCTGCTAATATACATCAGTGATTGCAAATTCGTTGTGAAGCTACATAACAAAGGCAGAAGGAAGAATGTTTCTTCCCGCTTCCTTTTTTCGGATATTTTTTACAACTCCGATGACATTTTCACTTTCAATCGCACCAGCGAATCACAGAAAGAAAGAACAGTGGCGCGTCCTCGCACAAGTGTACGCGGCAGTGATCGCATTCGAGAGCACGTGAGCGAAGACAGTAGAGAGCACGTGAGAGCGGTTGTTTGAAAGAGAGAGTGATTCACTCACTCCAAGCAATCACACCGCAGGCGCACACTTTCCCTCTGTATATTTATCACCGAATAAAAGAGCAATTTGCTTTATCTGCGGTGAGTTGTGGTCTCACGCGCCGGCGTGATTCATGATGCTAACTAAAAACTGATAAAAATTCATCCGGGACTGACTTGCGATTTTATTGTTTCTTTAATAGGTAATCGACAATGTTGTAGGACATCTTATGAAGAAGTTCAACAACATGCCATTTGCTGAATCAGCTGACTCGTTATCGCGCGTAGATAAGGCAAATGGATAGGAGTTTATAGACCATTCCTCAGATGCTCTAAATATAAAACAACAAGACCTGCAAGCCGAAGCAATTTCCGTTCGAAATTTGTGGGCCATCAGTGTTGGAATTCTCACAAAAATATCAGTTGATCCTGCGATACCTTTTCACTTGCGAACTTCCCGTTGCTAGTTTCACACGCCAACGTTTCTTGAGTGAACTTTCTGGGATGAGAGAATGAAACATCGCGAACTATTTCTACTCGAATCACCGACGCGAGGATACGAATAAAATCAGATCTTTTTTTTACTCTATATCTTTACACCACATTCGTTCGTGAAAAGCAAACTGCGCATTTCATGGAAATGAAATCTAGACAGAAAGATATCTCCCTTGATATCTCCGCATGATGACTGTGTGGCCGGGGAGGTTGGGTTGAATTTGTCCTCAATGCGTCACCCCATTCCAGCAGAAGTTTCCTACCACTCAACTTTTGCGGCGGCACAAAACTTTAAAAAACAAACATCACAACTCACGTGAAGATTGCCTACACATACTCACTAGAGAAAAAGGACAAAGCCGAGGAGATATTTGGTTGAATCGGATCTTGAATACGAGTGAAACGTTGTGAGATGGAGGAACAAAAGATCTTTCGCGATGAGAACTGAAACGTTTCCTCACTCTGCGCTTTCATGAACTTTAGATTGAAGTTCGTTCGCGAACTTCAAGTGCGAAGATCCTCGGTGATATATCATTGCACTGAGTAAGGAGTGAACGTTTTTTGAAAATGATTTTTCCAACACTGTGTGCCATAAAAAGTTAAATACAACTTTGGAAACCTTGCGAGCGGAAAAGGTTGCTCCAAGTGTTAATTTCCATTCCCATATGCTCAGCTGGGTGCGAGTGGAGGTTCTCAGCCACAAGACGCATAAAAACTTGACTGTATCATGAAGCAGAACCGATTTTCAAATTTGGCTTATTTGAGCATTGGGAGCGGAATTGTGTCAGACGGAGTTTTGAAGAAATCAGTATCAACCGACATAATTTTGAAAACTTAAAACGCATTTTCAAACTAATCTAAATTTTGATATAAATTTAAAATGTTCATTGACTCAATGTTGTTCATTGAAGTTTTGAGATTTTTAGTTCAAACTCGATTCTATATAGATTCAGGTCTATTCTCCGCCTCGGATGAGTTGAGACGCCTCAGTGAGTCGAGTAAGGTGACTACAGTAACTTTGTGTGAGTCCATTCTCCATTTGATCCAATAATACGAGATATATATTCACCACACTCGATTCTCTTAAGGCATCTCGACTCACCGAAGCGCAGGATAGACCTAATTATTCGATTAAACCTATTTTAATTTATCAATGAAAACAACCTGTCCCCAACAATAACGCGTCTTTCGTCGCTGCCTGCCCATAAATCAAAAAATGGCTAATGTGCCTTCAACAGGAATTCGAGAAAAATGCAATCATTGTGTTTTTGTTATTAGAACAAGTTTTATTAGATTTTAATAACTCTTAAACTACTCATTATAGTTGTTGTCGATTCCGAAATCATGCCGTTGAATTGAAACGAGAAAACATGTTGCCAATTTTCTCAAATTTTGATTTTTAATCGTAGTAGCCAATTTTTCATTTACAAAGCAAGAGAAATTTGACAATCAGAAATTTGTTTTGTCTAACGTGCATACGTTGTCTTTTATCGCGTTGTGAGTTTGTGACACAAATGGCTTTAAATTATCTGCAACAATTCGGTAGTACCAGCGAAAGCGATACAATGGGCAATAATTTGCCAGAGGATACAATGGGCAGTAATTAGCTATGCTGTTGCCGAGAAATATCTGAATCAATACTATCTTGTACAACAAAAAACATTGGTTAAAAGTTCCAGTACGCTCATAAATAATATAAAACAATGTATGGAACCCAGAATCTTTGGATTAACAACCTGGTGCTTGTATCCACTTGACTGTCAGACCATCACTATTGATGGCCATAAAATCTCTATTAAAATCACATTGGATGCTGCGCTCGGTATCATCATGCACATTAGACAATTTATCATTTATATTACACATTAGCCATTTAGTTTTTCAAGCCCTTTACCCCTGTAAATCATTATCTTGAAAAAGAAAAAAATATACAGTGGGTACCTTAATAAGGGTGTCAACAATCATGCAACACTTTTTTCCTATTTTGACTAAAATGACATATTAGCCATTTCTTAAATTATGGGCAGCGCTGTTTTCAATATTCCTATAAACGAAAAAAAAATCTTTAGGTAGCCCCCCTCCAGCCCCCCTCTAGACTTATTGTCTAGCTCCGCCAATGGAATCAACGTCTGTGTTGTTTTATATACATTACAACTATGGCTTCTAATTCCGTTCTCACCTGGATGTGAAGAAATATTTCCATCTTACTAGCCTTCTTGGTGTTGTTTGTTGTTGTTTTTCGGAAGATAAATTGCTTTTATCACAGCACTAAGCTTCACGTTCACGATAAAATGGAAGACTGACATACATTTGCCTTTATTCATTCTTCTTGGAAATTTCCATCACATCTACATGATTAGATATGTTTTGTAATCTATTTATCATCTCAATCTGCAGTGCAGCCCCCTTTGTATGGAGTGAAATCAAGCGCTCTACATCACCTTCGGGAAGGGAAATGTCTTTCCAAGAACTTTTCGCTCTACCATCTACATTCAAGGGGAATCATGAACCTCGCGAAAACCGCACGCCACGTTATGCAAGCATAATATCATTCACTCAGAGTTTTCCATCCTATCCGTACCATCGTCGTTGGAATGTCTCATTCTGGCGTGACACCTTCCCTTTTGAGACCCGACCAGAATTGTGAACGTTTCCAGGAAAACGTTTGCAATGCCTGCCTTGTACCCTGCATATCGGTGATACAAAGTCCACGACGTCTTAACTAGACCAAATTTATGGCTTCATTAGTAGAATAACCCCTCAAGAAGGAGGCAAGCTGGCTTTTGCTCTTTTGCCTATCCGTTGATAGCGTAGGAAATTTTGGATCCAAAACTATCCCACCACAAAGGGCCTGGGAAATTGACTGCAGCCCCTGCTTTTGTATGGGGAAGGAAGAGCTTTTTTTTGTTGCTCTACGGTATGCACCTTTACTCTTCACTATGGTTAAGAAGTTGGAAGTTCAACGATGAAAGTAATATCTTAATTAAAAA
Source organism: Aedes japonicus (assembly GCA_034211315.2). NCBI lineage: Eukaryota > Metazoa > Arthropoda > Insecta > Diptera > Culicidae > Aedes > Aedes japonicus. Next base: position 17,591 of record JASCZW010004305.1, on the reverse strand, counting down.
ATAATTTTAAAGCAATTAGCTAATTTAAAGAAAAATCTAACTCTAAATTGCTAAAAAGAGACATTTACATCTAGATTTTTTTTTTCCATTTACAACATGATAGAACGAGATTAAGTTTTTGATATACTATTACAGGAAACGTCAATTCATTAATCTATTTTCAATTCAGTACCCGATCTGTGAATTCCATCCATTGAAGTTCATTGTTTGTTGAGTACTGAGATAAATTAAACTAAGATAAGATTTCCACCGCGATTTTCTTTAAAATTTTACTATAGAAACTATTTTTTGAGGTGTGCCTGATTTTGACGGTAAATTTACTAGCCACTGGAAATTAAGTGAATGCTAGCCGAAAAAAATCACCAATAAATAATTTGATATAACTGTTTCTTACTGCAACATTGCGAAAAAGTCAACCATCTTACAACCCAAATAAAATCCCTGTTTTATGTGAAAACGAGAAACATCTTGAGCAGATATTTTTGCCCCACCGAATTAACGTTTTGGACCACAGTGCGCTCACAAGGAACAGTCTCAGCTAGTCAATGACTAGTAGTCAGCCATTTGATCACGTTTCTTTCTTTGTGCTGTGAGTGGGTGCACAGTGAAAGGCACTCATTCTCGGAAGCTGCCATAAGCTTTCAGAAGAAAGGATTCAAATATTAGCAGTGACTTAATTTTAGGTACATAATCGTTGTTGCAGCTACTGCATGTGCTTGCTCTTCCTGTTATGAATATTGACTGTCTTCTTTTCAGTTACCGTTCATGATTTTCTTGTATGCAGTGTACATTGTAATTATTCAACATCAACCTAAAGTTGCTCTAAGTGTTTTCAAATGTACATTTCTCGGTATTTCTTTACAGCTAAAATGTTCTAATCTGATTTTCTAATTTTATTACCTTCATGCTGTGTTCCAACTTAGCCTACTTATTTTCTCAACCATCTGCCCATCAACGCAACTATCCCAATCAAATTCATCGAAATTCCCGCCCCCAACAGGGCGCTGAGAGCTCCACTACAACTATTCGGATCCTTACTCAGGCACGTGGTACAATTGACCACTTCCGTTGAGGGAATCCATCCGGCACAGAAATCAACCTCGGCGAAGGTACATCCCCGTGCAAAGCCGCGCACCTGTTTGTCCACACCGAAAAGTAGCTCCAGGTTGTAACATTTGTATCTCTGAGTGGAGGAAGACGTTTTGTTCAGTGGAAAGGTGGGATTCTGCTCGGCATAGAAGTTATGTTCGTGTAGCACTAACTCATCGGTACAGGTCCAGGTATCGCTGCTTTTGTCACAAGCTTCCCAGCTGACCAACGTAGAACATAAGCTGCAGTTGAGGGCACTACCTATAGATTGTAGAAGTTTGCGTTAAAATTTACCCCAGATTTATAAAAGACTTCACTTACCATAGCTGACTATAGATGCCAAAAGTATTGCAACTAGTTTGAGTTTTGCACCAGACATACTTTCCGACTAATCGATTGCGATACACCTAATTAGAGAATGAGACTTTCTCGTGCCACGTACTATCAATATGAGTACTGTAAACTACAGATATCTAGATTGATAACAGTTTCGATAACAAGGTGCTTGTGATTTTTGCGCATTGCCACTTTGTGCATGGTGGAGTTGCTAATAGCCGTTATATTAGTCATTCTTTTCAGGACATAGTTCATCGAATGCGAACTAGCGTTTGCCATTGTTCTCGAAATAAATTCAGAGGTCTTGAAGGGGTAGTTTTTCTTCAATAATCCTTTGGCATGAATCAGCGTTCAAACCAGAAGCACTTCCGCCCATATAACGATGATGACCGTCTGCGATGGTAATTTGCTTTCTCACATCATTAATTTTGCATGCTCAATTCAGCATAGGGCCACACGCCTTCATATCGTTAGTGGGGCAACGATAAATTGCATCCGACAGTTTGAGTGAGTGTGGCATCAAATGATAGTACGCAATTATGCACTGCTTGAGTCTTCGTTGCCATCTGCTGTCTTCGTGGTAGCTGTTGGTCATTTGTCTTATTAACCATAGTAGTATTTTGATCAGCCATTAGTCGATCTTTCAAGGAATGGATTGGAGTAATTTTACCATGACCGTTGTTAAGTCCGGTCGTATTAGGATCCGGAAACTGTAAATATACTAAAGACTGTATTCGATGAAATTTGGACACACAAAATAGGTCACCAAAAATTTTCCTTGAGCCCGATTCTTTTCAAACTTTCTGGAAATAAAGTACTACTAAATGGTTAAGTTTTGACATCACTGGTTTATTGAACCCCTTCTCCCTACCCAAATGCCCGCACCTTTGCCTTGACCCCTTTCATCAAATTTTGGGCAATAATAGGACCGACTTGCTTACTTACTTTTAACCACACTTTCTTTAGTTCATATTCATTTTCTATCAGTTTTGGAGTTTTAACGAGCTTTGCCTTCATGATTGACCAAAATTTTTCAATTGGGCGAAGTTCCGGAGTGTTTGGAGGGTTGACGTCTTTTAGTACAAAAACTACATTATTATCTTTGTACCAGTTTAAGACGGGCCGGGCATAGTGACAAGATGCCAAATCCGGTCAAAACAGTGTCGGGCCATCGTGAGATCTCAAGAATGGCAGAAGTCGTTTTTGGAGGCATTCGTCCTTGTAGATTTGTCCGTTGACGGTCCCAGAGGTGATGAAGGGCTGACTCATTTTGCCACATCTGCAGGTCGCTTGCCAGACAAGGAATTTTTTGGCGAATTTCGACAGTTTCTTCTTCCGTACACTCTCCGGAACGGCCAACTTAGAGGTGGCGACGTAGTGTTCCTGTCCTTGGCCATCCTTGGCCACCGAGTTCTGTTTATCGCTCCGGTTCGGTGCCTTCTGGACCTTGTAAACATGTAATCCAGAACGTTTCTTTGTTTTCTGCACAAAACAAACTGAAACTTTCGCCTTTTTCGCAACATCCCCGATCGAAATTTTGGGATAACGCTTAAATTGGTTCAATACCATCCTGGCCTTCTCCGGATTTGATGTGCCACGTTTTTTGCCACTACCATTTTTCCGCTTGGTTGTCTTACGGTCCTTGAACGTTTTGATCACATGAGATACGGTTGAATGTGCGATTACGAGCTGTTTTCCGATCCATCGATGAGAAGCGTTTGGGTTTTCGAAGTGAGTGCCCAATATTGGTTGGCGCACTATTTCTTCATTCGAAGCCATCACTGAAATCACTCGACCGATTTTCACGAAACTCATTACACAATTGACACAACACAGTGAAATACATTCAGTTAAAATTTCAATAATTTTTACCCACACGCTAAAAACTTACGAACAATTGCGTGTGTCCAAATTTCATCGAATACAGTCTTTATAAGGAACACCAGGGGAAAATTAACCGTCGAGGTAAGTGGGTAACTTTATTTTATTAAATAATATACATGAATTTTACTCTTCCAACTAAAACCTAACGACACACAGAACCACAACCACATTGCTCAGTACACAAGTAAACGGTTCAGGTCGTTCTTTCTGCGCTCCGTTGTTTTGGTAGTATTTTTTTTTTCTCTCGATGCACTGCAGTTGCGGTCGAATTTTTTTTTATGAAGACGAAAATTTCAGTTCTAGCAGTGCAATAACGATTTGAAATTAATTGCAAAAGTGACAAGCCATTTTGCTTCGCATCTCTGCGTGCTTACGCACACCAGCAGTCCACCTAGTGTTAGCGTTCATCCATTCATCTGCCAGCCATCACCGACCATCGTATCACACTCGTTGCGCTTCACTCCTCATCGGTATATAGGCGATCACACACGTTCGTCGCCCGGCAGCAACAGATCAGAAGTCGTAGAAGATAAGTTTTGTAATTGTCTTTCTCTCCTGAATACATGTTGAAGAATTTGTGTTGTTAGGCGTCATAAGCTCCCACGAACGAGCCATGGATGGCTATGGTGCGAAATCAATTCAATTCCACCTGGTTTTCGTAGCACAAACTATGATTTGCATTTAAAAAAATGGACAAAAACTGCCTATTTTTCATGGGATTACCTTCACCCGCACTGGCGAAACTACCCATGCAGCATCAATCATAGTAACCCATGAGTCAGCAGCCAAAATTTGACAGCTCTATCAGTCGAACTCTAACCGTGATGGCAAAAACAGTGAAGCAACTTCATTCAGAAATATGCGCGTTCAAACAATAGACAATAATCAGAGCATCGAATGAAAGCCCGGTTCCGGACGGCCGACGACCCTGAGCGAAAAGAAGCTCCAAAGGGTGCTGAAGAGGACGACCGAGGGAAAAGTGGCTACATCGCTGCGTGCGCTTGGCCGGGAGATCGGTTCAACCAGCCAAACAGTGAAAAAGTACCTGGCGAACATGAACATACATGTCAGGAAGCGGAAGTCGCGTCCACTGGTCAGAGCTGCAGGCAATTACGCAGGGGCAGCGGCTGAATAAGATGGTCAACTCGATTTTCCCGGCGAATCGCGACGTGGCGGTGATGATGGACGACGAGACCTATCTCACCCTGGATGGCAGCGACTGGCAGGGCACATCATATTTTACTTCCCATACGAAGGAAGTGACCTCCGAAGTGATGTTCATTTCACACACCAAGTTCCCCAAGAAGGTGCTGCTGTGACTGGCAATCAGCGAGAAGGGGATATCAAAGCCGCTATTCTTTCGCTCCGGACTGGTCGTGAACGGGGAAATTTATAGTACGAAATGCCTGCCGGAAGTTGCGTCGTCCAACGTCCCCCAACTGCGTCCCATCGAGAATTTCTGGGCCAACCTGAAGCGTAAGATCTAGTTCAACAATTTGTCGCGAAAACTGAGGAGGAATTGATAAATCAAACGAAGAAAGAACCCACACGCATGTTTTTGTTCGCCATGGCAAAAGGGCCGGTTAACCACCGGACGGCCGCTCGCAAGAGCGTAGAATGAAAGTAAGCTTAAATAATTACCTTCCATGGGAAATTTATCAAAAGCAATTATCTGTCTTAGCTTTCCGAGTTATCCAAAAAAAAAAATCCATTTGTTTTAATGCAAAAGTTACACCCAGGGGACATCAAAATTCCCTAGTGCCCTGATTTTTAGAACAGAAGTTCCTTCTCCATCAGGACTATTCTCACTTGATGATATTGTGAAATGTATTTTCAAGTATCTTGAAATTTCTGACCCTCTGCTTTTACAATGCTTCCCATAGTGAAAAAGTTTTTTAGTCAATTAACTATTAAGTGGCCTCTCTTTGCCGGAATCATTTCCTACGATGGATAATTTTCCAAATAAGGTCGAGGATCACTGTTCTACAGTGGAATTGTCGAAGTCTTGTTCCTAAATTGGAATTTTTAGCTCACAATATCGGTTGTGCAGCATTCGTTCTTTGTAAAACATGGCTCTCTTCCGAAACTGATCTTCCTTTTCGTGATTTCAATATTATTCGTCTTGATCGTGAGGATTCGCGTGGAAGAGGCTGTGATACTCCTTCTCTAGAGTGAATTTACCTCCAATTCCAGGTATTGAAGTTGTCGCATGTCAGGCTGTTATTAAAAATAAAAGCATTTGCATTGCTAAAAGCCTCAATAAACCAAAAACAACGTCCAGATATTTGTTCGGTCCTTCCTACTTCACGGTTGATCATGGGAGATTTTAACTCTCACGGTACAGACTGGGGAGACATGTACGATGACAACCGGTCTTCCTTGATATATGACCTCTGTGACAACTTCAATATGACAGTTCTTAACAATGGAGAAGTAACACGTTTGGCTGGTCCATCCTCACTTGGCAGTAGATTAGACCTCACACTTTGCTCGAATTCATTATCGTTGGACTGCACGTGGAATGTGATCCAGGATCCCCACGGTAGTGATCATTTGTCTATAAAAATTTCGGTTGCCACCGGGTTCAATCCGTTAGAATCCATCTACGTCACGTATAATCCTACCCGGACCAAGTTTAGGACAGAAAAAGATGAATCCGTAACGACGGTAGAATGGTTGGAAGAATATAACTTCTCTCCAACTTGTTCTTGGATAGCGCGCTGCAAGCTATCCTTGTTCCAGGAACGTCATTTCGCAGGAAACCTCCTTCTCCATGGTGGGATCAGTAATGCACCGAGGTTTACCGTAAAAAATCCGACGCGTTTAAAGTTTTCCGTAGACGTGGAACACCTGAGCACTTCGAAGTATACACGGCTCTCGAACGAGAACGTAAGAGGCTCATCAAGGCCAAGACACGCGTTTACTGGCGACGATTCGTGGACGGGCTATCGCGCGAGACGTCCATGAGTACTTTTTGGAACACGACGCGAAGACTGCGTATCCGAACTACGAACAACGAGAGCGAGGAGCACTCGGACCAATGGATCCTCAAGTTCACGCGAAAAGTTTGTCCAGATTCTGGCACAGATCATTCCTCGCGAACCACGAATTCTATAGATGAGATCAGGCAACCTTTTTCAATGGTAGAACTCTCTCTCGCGCTCCTTTCGTGTGGCAATACGGCTCCAGGAGCTGATAGAATCAAGTTCAACTTGCTTAAGAACCTCCCAGACGTCGCGAAGAGGCGCATGTTGAACTTGTCTAATCAGTTTCTGGTACTCAACATTGTACCGGATGATTGGAGACGGGTGAGAGTTATTGCCATTCAAAAACCTGGTAAGCCCGCGTCCGACCACAACTCCTATCGACCCATCGCGATGTTATCTTGTATTCGAAAGTTGTTGGAGAAAACGATCCTCTTCCGCCTGGACAAATGGGTTGAGACGAATAACCTGCTTTCAGATACTCAATATGGTTTCCGCAGAGGTAAGGAACGAACGACTGTCTCGCGTTGCTTTTCACAGATATTCTGATAGCTTTTGTCAAAAAAGAGATAATGGCTTCTGTTCTCTTGGATATAAAGGGGGCTTTTGATTCAGTATCTGTCGAAGTTCTCCACGCTTGTGTCTTTTCACAATTAATGAATATATTTTTATACAATTTGCTGTTAGAGAAACATATGAGTTTCTGTCATGGAACCTCTACAGCTTCCCGATTTAGCTACATGGGTCTAACCCAGGGCTCCTGTTTAAGCCCTCATTTGTATAATTTTTATGTCAAAGACTTTGACGGTTATCTAAGTGACAACTGTACGTTGAGACAACTTGCAGATGAGGGCGTAGTGTCTGTCATGGGACCCAATGGGGTCGATTTGCAAGGACCCTTACAGGATACCTTAGACAATTTGTCTACTTGGGCTCTCGAGCTAGGTATCGAATTCTCTAAGGAGAAAACTGAGTTGGTAGTTTTTTCTAGAAAGCAACAACCGAAGCTTTCAATTTGGGGTAAGTCGATAACTCATTCTATGTCCTCACCAGGTGTGAAGTTATGAATCCCCAGGTAATCGAAAACTTTGAGAAGCTTCTCGAGTTGAATCCTCAAATTCGCTTCATGAGTTTATACCATTTGTACCTAAAACAGGATGTCAGCCCTTCACCGGATATTCTCAATCGAGTTTGCTTCTACGACTTCGGCAGTTCGGTTCATTATGGTTTATCCATGGAGCAGAAGCTTCATGGAATCCCAGAGCATCATCTTCCTATGATTGCTCCTGTGTTATTTGCTGCAATGTTTGGCCAATTTTTTACTGATGGATCATCGATAGAGGGGTCAACAGGCTTTGGTATATTTAATGAAATTTATAGCGTCAATCGTGAACTTCAAGCTTCTTGTTCCGTAAGTGTCGCTGAATTAGGGGCAATACACTTTACGCTAGAAATTATTGCCTCACTAATACCGGATCAATATTACATTTTCACGGATAGTCCCGGTTCTATAGAGGCTATTCGATCCTTGATATGAAAATACAGGTGCTTCTAAGTGCTTTATCTTCGCGCTATTTTATCATTACCTCTGTATGGGTCCCATCTCATTGTTCAATTTTGGGCAATGAGAAAGTAGACTCGCTTGCAAAGGTGGGCGCTATGGAAGGCGATATTTACGATCGACAAATTGCCTGCTTTAGACAATAAATATTTTAAAATTAATGTGTCATGTAAATCATACTTTACATTCCCGCCCAGCTTCCCATCGGTTCTATCTCTCTTATCTTAGTTCTAAGATAAAAGATGTAATAAATATAAAAACTTGAAAAAAAAAAATGATGGAGCCTGCAAAAATAAATGATTAATAAAAAACAAGATATTTGCGACAGTGGCTGACCAATACACTCGACTGAAACGCGAAGCAACACGCATTTGGCTACAGGTGAACGCATCCTAAAAAGTACATGATTGCAGGTGGTTCCCAGTTGGAGCAGTGTCACGATCGAAAGTGGTGAATTCGAGGCTGTCCCTTGAGACAGCGGACAATGATCAAACACAAACTAGCATCCAGAGAGTGGTAAAGGCTGGCAGGATGCGATGGGCTGGGCATGTCGTCAGGATGTCAGAAAACAACCCGGCCAAAATGGTATTCGCCTCAAATCCGGCTGGGAAAAGACGCAGAGGCGCTCATCGCTCGAGGTGGTAGGAACAAAATGAGCAGGACCTTGCAAGGTGATTCGTGGAGCTGGCTTTGCCATCTGTACACTTCTGTACTCAATAGGTTGATTTAAATGGCTAATGAAATGTTCAGAAGTGAATCGCAAATGAAATAAGATTGAGAACCTCAGACTGCAAGAGTTTCGATTAGTTATTATTCACTATTTTTCATTTGTTTCCCACTTCCTGTATGTGTAACTTTCGCTACTATCAGTGAATTAAGCAAACAATACTCGATAAGCAAATCGTCACCTATCATTGAAAAATAAATGACCATATCGATAACATTCAAATACTTTCAAAATATGACTAAGCAGAGAAAACAATACAATTCTCGCCACTATCGCAGCTGATAATATCCACGATCATTTTGCCATGCAGTGCTCAACGCAATCGGTCGTATATTGATTGTGTTTCCGGTCGACTCGTTGTACTACTGATAAAAAAAAGATGTCTAAAATGGTTGTAATTCACCTACTGCTTGTTATTTTCGCATTTGTGTACGGTAAGTTAAAAATGGCATAATTGTGGATTTGAGAAATTTTGAAAGTTAATTCTAACCGTTTAGGCAATATCGAAACCATCGAAGACAATTCGCCAACGGAAGCGATTCAGTGCAACTTGTGCGCAGATCGCTTCAATTGGACCAACTGCGACGATTCGGCTAAACTACGGGAATGTTCGGATCAACTCGTAATGAATACCCATGGTTTTCTAGCCCAGTATAATATTAACCTGAACCGAAGTGCAACCGTAGTTGAACGACAATTCCGCTGTTTCCGACTGGAGCTGGAAATAGACGTCGCAACGGTTCAGGTATTCATCCGGGGATGCACCTATGAAGATGCCTTCTTTTGCGATGGTTGGACTGAAAATGGCGCTAAAGCCACTAACTGTGCCGTTTGTTCAACTGGGATGTGTGAACGGAATACTACGGGCGATGTTGTTGGAACTACGTCTACTACGTCTCTACCCATTGAATCGACAACGACCACAATCGAGGTGAGCTCGACAACACTAGTTCAAAGCACTTCGACAACGCAAATTCAAAGCTCTTCGACAACGCTAGCTCAAAGCACATCAACAACCCAAACTCCAAGTACTTCAACAACGCAAGTTCAAACGACTTCGACAACAAAAAGTAGCTCGGTGACGAGCGATGAACCTTGCATTGTTGACTGGACGACAACGACGATCAAGGCAGCTGAAGAAGTTTCATCTCAACAGAACGATGTAACCACAAGTTCCCAGACACAAGACTTGACAGAAGCTGCTCAGAATTCAGCATCCCCAGAAGATCTGAATATAACACCAGCGCCTATTGTTTTAACTACTACAGCAGCAAGTGGAGTGAGAGGGGAGAACTTTGGATTTAATACGATTCTATCTATGCTCCTAGTATTTTGTGCAAATATTGTTATTTAATCATTTGTAACGGTTTGAACAATAGATCAAACTTAGTTAGTAGAGAGAGACCAATAAAATTTTGATGTTTTTTTTTTCATTTCGGAATGGATAACTTTTTGCGATCAACGTCAATCTGTCACCATTTGATAAGTTTTCATTCCTCGTGGCATCCTTGACGAAAGGACGCGAGGAATGTGGCGGAATTAGGCCTATGGCAAGGACCACTTTTTCACGTAGACAACATCTCAGCAAGCTCAGCTGTCAAAATAATGTCAACATTATAAGTTGTGTCTGTTGTTGCTCGTTTTCGTTGTGCACGTAATACAAAGCAGAAAGATCGCTTTCTGTGGTGTTTCACATCAAAACAAACAACCAAAACAACTTATATTTGACAGCTGACAGCGGGCCCAAATTAATTTGAGCCCAGGACATCCTGTCTACTGTCAATCACTGCTATTGATATAGGCTTGTCAATGGCCTGGGTGGAATCAATCGCTAATTGTCCTGTCACCTGGCGAATTCTTGAGATGAGTTAATATAAATTACTCATAGCTAGATCTCTGAGCTCCCAAACTACTTTCAGTTTGGTTTACCACCAGACACTTTACATTTATTTAAAATACGTCTTTTTGTGCAACAGGATGAGCAAATTTTCAACAAATGTTGTCAAATTTGGTAACTCCTTCTTGGTTCTAGCCAAAATTTGTCCAAACCATTTTCTTTTCTCTGGAATCCGTCAAGCAACGTCAGACGGCATTGAGCACAGCTGCCCAAATTCTTCTTTCACCATGTGTTAACACCCTTACAAATGCAATTCGCCAAACTTCAAACACATTCGCCACCACATGAAAGATAAGTTCATTTCTGGCTTCACCTGTTACAGCCGTGTAGCCAGATCTTCTAAGGGCATCTTCAACGGTGGTTCAAATCGTGGTTTGGATTTATTTTTCTAGACCAAACATGGTGTTTGTAAATTTTGTTTTATACCGGATCTATTTTGCATCATTTCAGAACTTATATAAGCTTCTAAGTTTCTTACTGAACGCACTATTCAAAAAATTAATTTAATGAACTTCAGAATATCTGTGAAGATTGGGTGGAAATATCTATAATGAACATGCCAGAAGTTGATTAAACTTCTCGGCAGTTGAATAAAATAATTGGAAGTTTCCAGATAACCATGAAGTTTGCTCGCTGTCTTTCGAGAAGAGAAATGGTGGAACTTTAGAGAAGTTATTTGAATTGATTTCGCTTCTCAGAAGTTGTTTTAACTTCCAGCAGGTACATATTCTGTGATAAAAAGCAAAATATCACACATATTAAAATAACTTACGAGAAATTGAAAAAAAAATCTTGGAAGCCGTGGAATTTCTGTGGAATAGTTAGCATTACCGAGGTGTTGTTAAACCGTACAAGAACTTTTTATGATATCCAAGATTGTGAATAGGTGGAAATTCTATGAAATTGATTGAAAAGTAGTTAGTGTCTTTATTCTAGTTTTGGTTGGGTTCGAAAAATTATCGAGTAGTAAGAAGTTAAAGTTCTTCTTAAAACTTAAATACCATGAACTTTTGGGATGTTTTCGGAACGATTGGAAAGTTTCTCGATCACATGGAAAGATCCCTGAAGTTCTAGGAATCTCCCCAAACTTATGGAAAAATCCACTGAATGTTTCCTAACTTTTCGCATGCTAAAAAAATCCAGTTTTCTGTTTATCTGGGACGTTTTCTGAAATTCTGGAAAGTTCCCCGATCTTGAGGGAAGTTTTCTGAAATTCTAGGAGATCGCAGGACTACTGAGAAATTTCCTGAATTGCTGAATCGCCTGAACATCCGGGAGCTTTTCGAGCTACTGGAAAGTTCCCTGAACTTCTGGGAAATTTTCTAAATTTCTGGGACGTTCCCTGAACCTCTGAGATGTTTGCTGACCATTTGGAAAGTTTCCTGATCTTTGGGGGAGTTCCATGAGCATTTCCTGAAGTTCTGAGAAGCTTTTTGAATTCATGAGAAACCCTGAACTTCAAGGAAGTTTCTTGAACTCCTACATGTTCGCTGAACTTCCAAAAATTTCTGTATATGTCTAGCAAGTTTCATGAAATTCTAAGAAGTGCACTAAACCTCTAGGAAGATCCGCAAAGCGTTGAATAGCTTCATGAATTTCTTGACTGTTCTCTATTGGAAATTATCTAATTTTTTGGCAAGTTCCCTGAACATCTTGAGTAGTTCTATGAACTTCTGAAAAAATACCCAAATTAATCTGATAAGTTTTCTAAACTTCTGGAAGCCCCCTAAATTTCTGGATAGTTACCTGAACTTCTGTGAAGCCCCCTTTACTTTTGGAAACTTCCCTGAACTCGTGGTAAGCTCCTTGAATTTGTGGACAATTCCCTGAATTTTCCAATCTGAAACAAATCTGAACTTCAGGAAAGTTGTCTGAACTTCTAGAAAGAAGCTTTACTTTCTGGAAAATTCCCTGATTTTATGGTATGTTCCTTTACCTCTTCCGATATTGGGGGACGTAAATACTGCGTAAGTCTTAAGAACAGATTTGCACAAATTCCTCAGGGTCACCAACCCCCAAGTTGTCATCGAGAGAACTAGCTGAGGACATACGCCAACATCCGTTAAGCTGTAGTGCACATATGTAACACTAAGGCCAACATATCCAGCTGCATCGCAACTGCTGGAAAAAGTCATCAGTTGACTCTAGTTGTCGCATTATGTCTAGGATCATATCCCTTGGCATGTTGAAACGTCGCAGAAAGTGCTTCTTGTCATAGCTTGGCGTGGCTCTATCTATCACTATCAGCACTATCTAATATCGTTTAAATGAGATGCATGCATTCACACACTCACCAGTGGTCACCACCACTCAAACCAATCCATGGTAAAAAGTTTGCGAAAAATCCTCGGTCTCTGAAGAAAACAAAACTTCTGATCTCTGGATATTGTAAGATTGACAAGATGATAGGTGTTGGTGAGTTTAACAACAAGAAATACTACACCGGTGCGGGGAACGCAAAGTTGGTCTGTTTTAGCTGGTTCTTTTTAAGTTTGCTGATGCAAATCAACTATAAAGATGTTAAAATAGGCCACCGCTGAAGATGCTCTAAGCGGTACGTTTTGAACAATGAGATCGGTGGATTGAGTAAATGACAAAAACGATACTCAAATCATTTGAAAAAGGAGTGAGTATGGTTCCTTCCATATGACAAAAATTCCCGATGACTTTTGAAATTCCCGCCTTTTTCCCGCATATTTCCCGATGATTTTGGATTCCCGCATTTTTCCCGCATTTCCCGATTTTCCCGAGTCTGTGGCCACCCTGCACAAAGCAAGGGTCCAAGACTCATTTCATACGAAATCGTATGAAATGATTATTGTTGTATTGGTCGAGAAGAATATGCCTCTTATACACTTTCAACTGACATCATTCATCAAGCGTGTATAGTCTCTTGGAATTGTGGCTCGGCACTGGATCCCGAGGTTCATGGTTCCAATCCCGATTGCAGTTTTGTTTTATGTGAGGTAAATTTTCATACGATCGTCCTATGAACTTCATTACATTAGAGAATCGTATGAAATTTGTAATAGTTCTTCTGGCAAATTTTCATACGATATTCATATGAATTCCTCTCGATTTGTTCGCTCAGTGTGGCAGTCACACTACCGTTCAGCAGATGTTCCAGAGTATCACGAACTTATGAATTTTCTGCGCGGTCACTTGTCCGTTCTCCAGTCATTACCATCATCCCAATTATATGCTTCGGATTCTCACTAGCCGGAACAGCACCTTTTGATGAAATCGAAGACCGCCAACGCCGTCACTAGTCTATTTAACAACCAGTACCCGTTTTGTTCAAAGTTCGCCCACTCATCGTTCCTTCGATATCTGTTCCACGATGGGTAACGTTTGCTCATGATCCTGTACTCGTTGTATTGCACGGATTTTGTGACACGTCTTAACACGCATACGGTGCCAACATCTACCTGCGGACAGTATCCGCCGACGGAACTATCTCCGTCAGACTATTGTGTGCCAAATCAAGAGTGGCACCTACCGGAGAATCGAAGAATTCGATATTTCTCTTGAACAAGTGATGAAAACCATTAAGAGGATAAAATTTGCGAAAAAATATTTTTTCAAAGCAGTTCTATACTTTCCAAACAAGCCTTGCGTTCAGATCTTGAAGGATCAATAGGAAGATTTAGGATGTCTCGACCGTACTTAAAGACTGGACTCGAAAAAAATGAAACACACAAAAATGATCACCAAAAATTCATTTTAAATCGGATACTTCTCAAATTTTCAGGGATTAAATAACGGCAAAAGGGTATATGCATCATAAGATTGGACAAATTTTCATTAACAAATTGAAAAATGCTCCCTAAAATTGCTCATTAAATTCAACTAAATATAACCATAAAGTATATGAAATGTTCCATAGACATGTGAAAACAGCTCCATAGAATAATGAAAATTGAGCATTGAAAACCCGGGTATGTTAATTAATGATAGATGCAATGCTAAATATATCATGTATAATCTGACAGTGGTTTACTTGAAAAGTAACCTTAAGCATCAATTAGTGTACCATACGGATGATGAAAAGTACCTTGATGTTGTATGGTACATTAGTTGAGTTAAGGTTACTTTTCAACTGGATCACTGTCAGATTGTACATAATATACTTAGCATTGCATCTAACATTAATGAACATATCCGGGTTTTCAATGCTCAATTTTAAGTATTTTATGGAGCTATTGTCACATGTCTATGGAACATTTCGTATATTTTATGGTTATATTTTGCTAATTTAACGAGCAATCCATTTCATTTTAGGGAGCGTTTTTCAATTTATTATTGAAAATTCATTCAATCTTATGATGCATTTATAGGGCTGCCATTAAATAACTATATATTAGCTATGTTTTGGCCTAATTTATTTAATAAATTTCCTCCCCAAGCTGAATGCTCGTACATTTCTCTTAACACTGCTCATGAGATCTTGGGCGAGGCTTTGTCCATCTTCCTTACACAATTTCTCCCAGTTTTTCTTCAAAGCTTCATCTTCAACTTCTTCTTCTTCATTATCGCCCAAAACTTTTCGATCGGACGATGTTCTGGTGTATTTGGCGGGTTCGCCTCCTTCGGAACAACATTAACGCGTTTCGCTTCGTACAAATCCATTACAGGCTTGGCGTAATGGCACGAAGCGAGATCCGGCCAGAACAGCGTGGACCACGGTGAGAGCAGAGGAAGAGCAGCAAGCGCTTCTGCAAGCATTCCTCTCGATAAATCTGCCCGTTTATGGTGCCGCTTGTAACGAACGGCTTGCTGTACCGTCCGCACTCGCAGATCGCCTGCCACAACAGCTACTTCTTCGCGAATTTATCCATCTTTCTCTTCCGAAACTTTTCCGGAACCTCCATGCGGAACGTACCGACAAAAAACTCGAGGACGGAGATTTGTTTGGTGTCCGCCTTGTTATATGTCTCGTCTTTCATGACGAGACGGCCTGGCTTGACCAGCCACTCACGGTAAAGCTTCCGCGCACTAAATTTGGCCACCGTGTTTTGCTTGTCAGTCCGGTTTGGCGCCTTCCTGACCTTAAAAACACGTAGCCCAGCCCGCTTCATGGTCTGCTGGACGAACCACTTCGACGAATTGACCTTTTTGGTCACGTCTCGGGTGGAAAGGTTCGGGTTATTCTTAAAGTACTGCCTTACCTTCCGCACCTTCTCTGGGTATTCCGTTATCGGGTTTCGGCCGCTTCCAGCGCGCCGCTCGATGGTCTTCGTCTCCTGGACTCTATATTCACGGCACTTTTCTGCCGCAAAGTGAAGATTTGGTCTGATGACTTCCCACGAATCTATTTGCTAGTGACAACAGTCGCTGAAAGGTGATCTGGGATAGCACTTTATAGGTGGCATTACGGACGGTAATCGCACGATAAATTTCACAGTCCAGTATGTCGCCCTTCTAGTAGATAGGGAAGATAATCCCATCCTTCCACTCCTCTGGCAGCTGGCCGGAATCCCAAACCCTGACTATCAGCCGATGCAGACAACTGGCGAACTTGTTCGGGCCCAGTTCTGCTCCGATACTATCCCTTCATAGCGGTTTGTTATTCTCCAGCTACTGGATGGCATCCTCATCATCACCTACCGTCGAGGGTGGCACATCGCCGTCACTTGCTGTATCGCCGACGGCTCTTCCTTCACTGTCTTGGTCCTCTTCCTGTACTCCATTCAGGTGTTCATCGATGTGCTGCTTCCACCTTTCAGTCACTTCACAACCGAATCTCGGAGAGGGTTACGGCAAGGTGATGGATTTTCGTGTTTGTTGTTTAACATTGCACCGGAGGGTGTGATTCGAAGAGCTGGGATAGACACGAGTGGCACGATTTTCAGGAAGTCTGTCCAACTATTTGGCTTCGCCGACGACTTTGATATCGTAGAACGTAACTTTGAGACGATGGCGGAAACGTACATCAGACTTAAGGCTGAAGCTGGTAGGATTGGGCTTGTGATTAATGCGTCGAAAACAAAATACATGAAAGGGAAGAGGCTCACGAGAAGACAATGTTAGCCTCCTAGCACGACTTCAGATCGACGGTGATGAAATCGAGGTAGTAGACGAATAACGACACCAGCAGAGAAATTAAAAGGCGCATTATGGCTGGCAATCGTGCCTACTTTGGACTCCGAAAGACGCTAAGATCGAACAAAGTTCGCCGAACCACAAAGTTGACCATCTACAAGACATTAATTAGACCGGTAGTTATCTACGGCCACGAAACATGCACATTGCTAGTGGAGGACCAACGCGCCCTTGGAGTCTTTGAACGGAAGGTGCTGCGTACCATCTACGGTGGAGTGCAGATGGAAGACGGAACGTGGAGGAGGCGAATGAACCTCGAATTGCACCAGTTGCTGGGAGAACCTCCCATCGTACACATCGCAAAAATCGGTCGACTACGATGGGCTGGGCATGTCGTAAGAATGTCGGACGACAGCCCTGTGAAAATGGTTTTCGGAAACGAACCGACAAGTACAAGAAGAAGAGGCGCGCAACGAGCAAGGTGGATCGATCAAGTAGAAGGCGACCTGCGGACCCTCCGCAGACAACGAGGCTGGCGAGTGACAGCCATGGACCGAATAGAATGGAGACAACTTCTATGTACAGCAGAGGCCACGCCGGCCTTAGACTGATTGGTTAGGTAAGTTATCTCGACACATTTCAGCTCGCAGTACGAAGCGTCAGCGGAATTTGTTGAGTTTCTAGTAGAACGGTAGTTTCCGATTTCCTGGCGGCGCTTTTTCTCCCGGAAAATTTGAGTTTGCTGCCACCCCTTCTGTGTATACCGTTACTAATTCTGACGGATAGCTTGACTTTGCATAAGTGTACGCACTGTGTTGTTTTCTTCCAACAGCTGCTGACATTCCTCGTCGTATGACAAAGGTGAAAATTGTCGGGTTACATCAATAGTCAGGTGGCAGAGGGAGTGGAATAATTCCACCGAAGGTCGGTCGACTTACCGGCTGATTCCAGAATAAACTGGGTGGGTCATTCGGAGACATGGTGAAGTTACCTTTCACTTGAAACAGATACTGTAAGACCCCGCTTCAACGACGCGAAGAACGGCATGATGGCCGTGGGCGATCGCGACTG